>NSJX01000108.1:0-39218 GCA_002286715.1 Dentipellis sp. KUC8613
AGCTTGATTCTAGTCGCGTCGAGTTAGTCTCCGCGACAAGTGACTGACGACATGCTCGAGATGTTGAACTTGGCAATACCGAATGCCAAACCCATTGATAACAAAGGTCACTCTCAGCAGTCATTGACACCACCACCACCGCCACCACCCTTCGGCGACGCACTTCGCATCTCTCCATCCCGTAACACACCACCGGAGATATTGCAAATAATATTCAGTCTTTCTATCGCATCGAAGGCAATATACATGGGACCTCATTGACGGTATGCGCCGATAAGTGTATCGGCCGTCTGCAGATATTGGCACGCAGTTGCGATGGACACGCCTGAGCTCTGGAATAAATTCATGCTGTCTAGCTGGGTTTCCCTACGTCATCGGATGAAGGAGGCCGAGCAGTGGCTGCGCCTATCACGCACCCTTCCTTTCCAACTCGACATTTCCATGCCCATGCTGCAGCGCCCTGCGTCCCCGTGGCTTACTTGGCCACTGTTCGGGAACACGACCCTGTTTCGGCTTGGTGTACAGAGGCTGGCGATCGTGATCAAACTTCCTTCTCGAATGGCGGGCCCCAGAGGTACTAGCCCACTGTTATGTACAGATGCGCCACATCTACAAACCTTGCAATTGTTGGTATGCGGCAACGCCAAGACACGTCCAGTCAATCTCATCGGCTCACATCCCAGACTTCGAGCAGTTTCGGTAAAACATAATCACCATCTCTTCCCTCCCGGTATATTTGATCTTCGGTGGCACCAACTGACCTTCCTGGAACTGGCTTTGGGGCAAGATATATATCCTAGATTAGACCGGCGGGAACCACAAAGTTACACTTCGAACGTTGTCCAGCTACTATCGCGGTGCCCATCCTTGGTGACGTGCTCGGTATTCATGCTCGGACACATATACTTGAGCCATCCCTCTATCCAGCTACCTCAGCTACAGTCCCTGCACATCACCATCCTCGGCAGAAAAGTCAATAGTAGAGGCCCACCGATACCGAAGGCCGTACCGACATGTCCCCAATTCTTTGACCTCTTGACCTGTCCCTCTCTCACAACCTTCGCCTTTGACTTTAAATATTTAGACCGTTCCGGCCACCCCCTTTATGCCACACCATTCCCCGAGGGGTCCCTTCTTTCTTTCCTCACACGCTACGCCGGTACTCTGAGGAGGCTGAAGTTCACGGGATACCCCCTTCAGCGGGAGCCCATCATGCGCATCTTCCAGAGCCAAGGGATCGTCGAGCCATTGGTCGAATGGCTGGACAACTGAACGTACCGATTATTCATGCACACGCCGCCACTTCACAAACACCGTCTGAACAAACCACCATCGTCTTTCTCGCATCTTGAGGGCCACGTGTAGCCATAATGTACAGTACTGTAACAAGGAACCCACCAAACCAATACAACATTGTCACTTTGTTTCTTCTCTTCCTTCTACCCAGTCGTCCATGCCCGTCGCCAGACGCGTACGGGTGTCACTCAAACACAATCGCGATATCGGGACCCTTAGTGTCCAGCCACCGCGTCCATATATCCCTGTACATCGGCGTGCCCACGAACGAGTCGCGGAAGACGGCCTCGTCCGGGAGCATGCGCGCGATGCGCGAGATCTCCCTGCGGTCTCTGCTGCTCAGATTTTTGATGCGCCGTTCGGCGTGGCGGACGCTCGGTATTCTCTACAATGTGACATTACCGCTGTATTGAGTGTGCTGTTTCGGCGCTGGCAGAAGGATGCAGACGCACCTTAGTGGGATACACCATTTTATGCCACTTACGATACACGTCGGGCGGGAGATCGTACTCCATGGCTTCCTCGTCAATATGTACCGGTTCGCGGTACAGCGGGAGGAGGCGCGGCACATACGCCGTGACGAGCGGGATATTCGAGAGATATCTGCCCGCGGGGGGCGCGCGACCGCCCAGCCGCGCGTCAGACGGCGCTAAGCAGCGACTCCAGCGCGCCGCGGTGTCCCAGTACCGCTGCTCGTCTTCTGGCGTCTCGTAGTGCGACTGGAGGGGGCGACGCCATAAGTTGCGGATCCAGCGCGGGACTTTCACGGCGGGGAGGCGGGGCACGGGGATGTGGCGGGACAGCCATGTGGCGGTTTTGCGGGATGTGGATTTGAGGGGTTCGAGGAGGTAGTTTCTCGGTGCGTCGGACACGAAAGCGAGATATTGCGATGTGGCGAGGAGGACAGCAAGCGAGATGATGCGGACGCTTTTGGGGGAGATCCACGCTTGCTAGACGCCAGGGCAGCGGGGAGCTGAGTGATGTCATGCCTGGCCAGGACAGGGAAGGCGCACTCACCACGAAAACGAGCTGCATGGTCGGGGGAGGAGGTAAGGCTGTCCAAAGCGGACGGGCGTAGCAGCTGGCGGGGAGGGGGGAGAACATTTACATAAATCTGCGCCTTCTGCGCGTAAGCCCTTGTACCCGAGTACGTGCTGGGGCCTCATGGACGTCGTGCGGGATCGGGGACGCGCCTTGTGCAGAACAAGAGAGTACAAGGGAAGACAATTGGGGATTGGGAGGCCCACGTTCCTGTGCTCGAGTTGGCCAGGGTGCCTGTAATTGTGTCAGAGACATCGTCACGGCGCGTGATGAGATGGTGACGAGCAGCGATGGCCAATGAGAGGTTTCGCCGAGGATCCTTGATCGTAGAACCCATGCAGAAGAGAACGTCGTAGAAACAACGCAACTAGATGCGTCGAGGCTATGCGGAAGGAAATGAAACCTTGTTCAGTTACCGAATACGAGCGGTGCGCGTTCCGAGTTGGGTATCCATGAAGATGCCCATCCTATGAGCTATAAACTCTCTTGAGACCCATCCCAAATACCAAGACAATATCGTGGACCAAGCGTATGAACGAGCGAATTGACTTCAATGACGGAGGGAAGGAGAAACGCAGCTTGCGGCGGCGGCGCTAAGCAAGTGAAGGGACTAGTAAGCCTTTAGATAAGATAAGATCCTCGGCGCATGCCGACTCTACAGAAACTCCTGCTTGCAACTGCTCTTCAACTCCTCGAAGCTTTCAAGCTCTCCACCATCCCCTCATGCCGCCTGCCAAACCCTCAGCGCCGCGGAAGCGCAACAGGAAGCGCAAGAGACGCGTAGCATCCGACTCATCCTCGTCCTCCTCCGACTCGTCATCATCTGACGAAGAAACACCGAAACTTGTCGTGAAAAAGGTCATCCCACAGAAACAGGCCGAATCGTCCGCAGAGTCGTCCTCCGAGGAGTCTTCTTCTTCTGAATCGGAGCAAGAAGCGCCTGCTCCGGTTGCAGTCTCCTCGCAGAGCGCGAAACCCGCCCCCGCCCCCGCACCGACGCGGCGTTCACCGTCACCGTCACCGCCTCCCGCTCCTATACCCTCATTTCTCCCAACACCTCATGGCTCGAATCCAGCACAGGAAGAGCAGCTTCTCAAGGAGAAGTTCCGAAAATTCTGGATGGCATCCGTCGCGGACGGCTTCCGCGACGACCTCGAGCAAATCCGCAAGGTCAGTGTCTGCCTTTACTTTCGCACCCGTATCGCTCATCGGGTCCCCAGGAGCCAAATATGACAACATCGCGCCTCGCGCTGCTTATCGACTCATTAGCGTCGGGGGCTGAGGTGTTCCGGTCGTCCTCGGCTGACAAAAGTAACGATTTGAACGAGATGGACGTTGTACTCAATACCTAGCTAGGTTCGTTCTCACGAATCGCTGTCATCTGGTGTCCTTACGCAATATTTTTAGCCTTGTAATACTACCTAATGATCTAGAGACCGATTATAAGGTCTTACGCGCACGGAGGGAGAGAGCGTCCAATAGAGAAACAGGATTGCGCCTTAAATTCGGGCAGTTCAATTCTGTGCATAGTTTCATGGTGTGGAGTACGCCAGCCTCGCGAACTGTGGGATCCTCCGTCAAATTCGATGGTCCGAAATGCGTCAGCGCTTCTCGCACAAGACCCACTACCGAAAGGGACCTTCGAAGGTGAGATCAGATTGCGCAAACTGCCGCCACCCTACCGCTTAGACCGGCAACTCCTTGTCCCCAAACGATATACTGCAGGATATACATATGTAGAATAAACTACAGCGCACGCACTCAGTCGCCCAGGTACGTTCTTCTGGTAGTGATAGCCTATATAAGGGTTACAATCAGCGTCCGAGCCCACCTTTCCCTTAGACTGCGCTACATTCTACTTCCATCATTGTGGCTCACAACTCGTCGTGTCCTAGCTATCTCACAGTTATTTGATCGACTGCATCACTGGTGAGTACTTCAGTAATGAAGTGTGTAGAGTGTTCGTCCATGACGTATTATGCTATTACTAACGATTCTTCGCAGGCTCGGATGGAGACTGTCGTCCATCTCCCGTGGTCCATTGACCCTCCTGTCCACCGTCTCCCCGTCGAGATCCTCCGGATGATCTTCCACCTTCTGCTCCCACGAAGAGTTCCCCTCAGGGACCAGATCTTACGAGCTGACATTCATTCAGAATCGCGCTCTCTCTCAGACGCGCCCCGTACGCCATGCCCATGGCAAAGCACAAGAGAAGCGCCATCCTGGACGGCCATTCTATTCGTGTGCCGGCATTGGCACGCCGTCGCGAAAAACTACCCAGCTCTCTGGACGCGGCTGACGCGCAATCCCGCATGGACGAAAGAATGCATCCGCCGCTCGCGTCAGATGCCCCTCGAGCTGACCATCGAGCTGACCAAGACCAACCTCCATAGTGCACAGAGAGCCCTCCACATGGCCATATCGCATTTCCATCGCATCGCGAACGCAAACATTGTCGCTCAACGACACGACTTTATAGTGTCTGTGCTTGAGCGTCTCAAGGGCACGCCCGCGCCACGCCTGGAGGCGGTCTCGCTTGTGTGCAGGCACTGCGAGAGCCTCCTCATCCCTCGCGAGTCCTGGCTCGAGCACCCTGAGATGCTCTTCGCGCAGCAGACGCCGCGCCTGCGCCTGCTGTACCTCGGGAAGTGTCGCCTCCAGATATCACCCTCCGCGCCGCTCTTCCGCTCCCTCACGCACCTCGACATCCGCCACCCGGGTCTGTGGAAGCGCATGCCGATGGCCGACTTCGTCGCCTGCGCCGCAGCCTGGACGAATCTCGAGTCGCTCGTGCTCGAAGCGGCCCTGCCGAACGACGCCGCCCTCACCGGGGCCCGCTCGCCGTACCCGCTGCACACCCCGGAGCGCGCCCGCAGGCTCGCGTTCCCGCATCTGCGGCAGATCCGCATCCTGAGCGAGACCGCGACGGCCGCGGACCAGTTCCTGCGCTACTGCGCCCTGCCGCCGCTCGTGTCGCTGTTCCTCTGCTGTACGCTGTACGACGTGCCCGCGGACGACAGCAGCTGGGGCCCGCAGGACGTCAGCCCGGCGGCGGTCGCGCTGAGCCTGCTGGAGAACGTCCCGCGCGCCGCGCTGCGCCGGATCGACAACGTCGGTCTGGCCCTGCGCGGCGATGCCCTTGAGCTCACTGGGCTGGCGAAGGGCCTCGTCTACTGTCAACGGGACGAGACAGACGGGCCGTGGGAGGCCCAGCTGGGCGTCGTCCTGCGTGAAACGGACTACTCTTTTGGCTCTGATGACGAGGAGGACCTGCAGGGGATGCGGGATGCGGGGCTGCCGGAGTACGTTTTCCCCGTTCTTGCCCACTTGGACCTCGCGCATGCCACCGAGGCGGACGTCGCTGTCGACCGTGCGCTCCCGAAGGAGACCTGGGTGCGCGTGCTGGGCACCATGGGCAAGCTCGAGGATCTGCGCGTCCAGGGGATGGAGAATGGATCAATGCTGTGCGGCGTGCTCGAGGCATTGGCTGGCGACGAGCCGCCCGAGTCTAATTCTGATGTCGACATCGGTGGTTCGCGCAGATCTAGAGTGCTCCTGCCGCGCCTGCGCTGCCTCCGCTTCAACGCCGCCGATATGGGCGCAGTGATGTGGCAGCACCTCGTCGTGGCCCTGCGTCGTCGGCGTACGGCGGGCTCACGGCTGCGGACGCTGGCTGTGACAGTGTGGGAGGGTGTAAAGGGCACGTATCGCCCGGATGAGCTGACTTTAAAGGAGCTGAATGAACTGGTGGAGGAAGGTGTGACTTGGCCATTTGTGGAATTTATCAACCGTTCTTGTGGGAGCGGGGACGAAGAGGAGGAAGAGGAGGGAGAGAGAGAGGATGGGGAAGAAGGAGAGGAGGATACGGATTCAGAGAAAGAAGATTTGTGATGTCTGAGAAGGGAGGCTAGTGACTGGATTCTTTGATCAAATAAATGATCGTATTATTAAGGTCAAAATTCAATGCCTGGGATCGTGCTTGACGCGGCCTTGCACAACGAACCACGGCCTACCACTGGGTTGCAGTATCCTAACACCGCCACCAGATTCGAAGACCAGATTCCGAACTGCTGTTCAAAACATGTCTTAGTCTGCGGTCTGTACCCAGTATCGCTCTGAGTTTTCCCGGAACCACACGATTCATGATGACCGGAGAGTGGTTTCTTCTGACCTACTACTACAACAGATTTTCTGTAAGCTATCGGAACGTCCGTCGTCCGGCGGCTAAGTACAAATGAGCGACTGGTATATAATAATCAACATCATCAAGTCCGTGGTACATACATACATATGCGTGATGCATGTCAAAGCGTCCGAAGGGTACTGCTACCCGCAACATCATGTCCATAGCTCACGGCTCCCGCTCGACCAGCGAAGAATACGGCGCACTGCGCTCCTCGGCGCAGCAAGACGGCATAAGGATACCTCCAACACCTCTGCCCGGACTAGACATCGCGCACAGCCCACCTAAACCAATCAATGACCGACCGTCTCGCATACCTTCGCCCATTAACCGACGCCGACTCCGCCGCATCCGCCGCGCTCCACGTCGACGCGCGGTCAAAAGCGATCTGGGCATCGCTCTCCATGACGTGGTCGACGTATGTGGCAGTCGAGGACGTGGACAGCCGGGATGTGGAGCTGTATTTGGACGCGCGCCGGTCGAGGTGCGAGAGCTTGGACGACAGGTACGGTTTGTCGCCCGGATAGCCGGGCGGGAGCTGTAGGTCGTCCGAGGGCGTGAATGGGATTTCGACTTGGCCATTGGCGACGGCTTTCCAGTCGCTGTAGACACGATGAGCGTCGACTGTGGGTGATTAGTATATATCAAGACTTACAGCTCGGCGAAGAAGGGATGCTCCTTGAGTTCTTCGATCGTTAGTCTCTCTCCAGGTTTCCTCGAGAGGAGCTGGCGGCTTTGTGTCAACAACGAAGACTTAGACATACTAGAATGAACTTACTTTCTGTAAGAAGTCCCGCGCAACAGGATCGACGTCGGTGAGCATGACGGTCGGATTCGCCGACATATGCCGCGAATGCTCAAGACACGTCAAATGGTTGGCTCCCGCACCACCTGGGCCCGATAGCCTCTACATCCCATCGTCAGAAGGCGCACGATATGGACTAGGACAGCCAACGTACCGTCCCACAAAGCATCTCAAACTCGATCGCGCCAAACGCATGCAGGTCCAGCGACAGCGGGTCCACCACCTCGACCTCCTTCTCCTTTCTCCGCCCGCCGAGCGACAGCGCGCGCCACAGCCGGTCCGCAAGACAACATGAGATGCCTGTGTGTTGGTGCACTTTCGGCGGGGGCGCCGGTGCGTCGTCTGCGCTGTCGAGGGAGAGCGAGCCGTCGTAGGCGAGGTGCCCGGCCTCGTTGATCAGGATGTCGTTCGTCCGGAGGTTGCCGTGCTTTACTTTCATCTCGTGTAGCCGTTCGATGATAAGGAGCTGTAGCGGATGTGTGAGCACCCCATGGTCATGGTCAGGTCTGGGGGGTCAGGCGGGGCATACCAGCTCGGCGGCGTAGATGCGTGCGCTCCAGAGGCCGATGTAGCCCCGGGCCATGAGAGAGCGGAGGTCTGTCCCCCATTGCTACAAGAATCATGGTACAACAATCAGTTGGACATCCGGCAAGGGTGGTAGAGGATTATATCGTAGCACTCACAGGAGCGAGCAACGACTGCTTCTCGTACACGGTCGTACTCACAGACGCAGCATCGTCCAGATCCCGTTTCTCCTCCACCACGACGGGCCCGGCATGCGCCTTCTCGCGCACCTCACCCACCCGATCGACGCCACTCAGAAATCTCGACTCGGCTTCCTTCATCGCAGGCAGCGGCACCAGCAAAGCTGCAGCAAGGTCGTGGTCGTCAGCGTGCATCATCGGGAGGGAGGGTGGCCATACCGTTCTGGTGCGCGGAGGTATAAGTACGAGCGTATGTATGTAGGCGCGCGTGACGGCACTGGCAATTGATAGCGAGCATCATATCGCCGGCGATGCCTCACCGTGGCGCACAGGTTTCACAGGCATCTCCCTCGCCTGCTCAGGCTGGCCACTCGGTGTACTCGTGCAGTCACTACATCGTCGGCGACTCGATGCTCGCGAAAGGCAAGCACCCGAATCTCGCTTAGCTTACGAGTGCCGTCGCGAAGGACGGCGGGCGATTCGGACTGCGGAGCGCGCTGCTGCATACTGGCTACCGGGGCGATGCCGTACAGCATTCGTGAATCGCCTGGACACTTGACAAGGGCGTGGCCAAACAGCCACGCAGAACAGGTATGGGCACGAATGGTCCATGTCAAGAACGGGCAGTGAGCGCTGTGCATGATTGCTCACATGTCGCTCTGGTGCGCCCGCCGCGGGCCTGAAAAGGAAATTGGCGGGAGGCGGGCGGGCGGGCGCGGCGCGTCTTTGAACATCGAGCCCGACGCGGCGCAACACCCACCATCTTGCTTTCACGTCCGCAAATATTCTGCTGCTCTCCGAATACAGCGATTTTGAGAAGAAATGACCGGGTCTGGTTCCTCGGTCTGAGTAGGACAAGGTCAGTTGATGCGGCGGCAAGGAGGCTTCAAATTGGACACATACGCGACTCTACAAAATAACACAGAGGCAGTCCATGCCATCGATCTAGAAACAAATGTAAGCGTTCAAATATACCTCTATACAACCCTCTCACTCGTACATCTTTTCCCCTCGAAGTCAGCACTTCATCCGAAGGCCCTGGGATAGTGGGAAGGCCACGAAGAGGTCGCCTAGACCACTTTCCCTGCGCGGTCATAAGTACCCTTCATTTCTGAGTGGGGAAAACAGTAGGTATAGGTTCTGCCTTGCTTGCTCATAATATGGTCATAGATTGCAGAAATTCTCCACCAGACCGAGGCCCGTAATTACGCAGGTCTTCATCGCGGCACTCGAAACGCGGATGCGAGAGTCTGAGACCATCGATTTCCTCCTACTCGATCTCAAGGCCCAGAGGCACGACCCTGC
The DNA here is from genome assembly GCA_002286715.1 of Dentipellis sp. KUC8613. Classification (NCBI taxonomy): domain Eukaryota; kingdom Fungi; phylum Basidiomycota; class Agaricomycetes; order Russulales; family Hericiaceae; genus Dentipellis; species Dentipellis sp. KUC8613. The sequence goes on from NSJX01000108.1 coordinate 9,335, forward strand.
ATCGCGCGATATTCGCAGAAATGCCTCTACGGCTCTAGCTCTCGATCAACCTCCGCATCCAACGAACGTCTGAACCTGGGTGGAACATCTATGACCTAGCCGCCCAACAAAAACCCAAGCATCGGGCCGCCGTCGCATCTTTCTACCCCTACAGTGCACACAGACGCTCACGAGCAAGGCGTCAAGCCATCCTGAACACCTGTGGCGCCCACGTTACTTACGATACTACTAACCACGGTAAATCCATTCCTTCCTCAATTCAAATTCCACCTCTGACCGAATCTTTGGTGTTTACTGTGTGGGTACCTCGTACCTACCGACGCCTGATGCACGCACACCAGCCCCCGACTGCGCTCGCAACAAAACGTGCTCGCTCGAGTCCTATAGCTATTCGTACCTAGGCTCGTCTTTTTCCGCTTTCCATTCTCCCATTTTCATTTTTCATTTTGCTGATCCGCGACGCGCACCGCAGGGCAGGTTGAAATTCACACTTCAAGCTTTCGGGATGCACCCATCATCCACGATCAATCCTGCTGCATTTTGCATTTTGCATTTCGCCATCCAGAGCGGAATTGCGAGCGTCGTTGTCACGGTAGGTTAGGCGCCCACGTACCGGTACGTACGGGCCCGCGGAGGCAGGCTTCGAATTCGTCGAGAGCTCATGATCATGGTGCGTCGGTCTGACTCGTTCGTGTCGACTGTTCTAGTTTTGACTCTGACGAGGCTCGGCGTCGCGGTGGTGCTGTTCTCGCTCAAAGGGTTGAAAAGGGTCCAGGTTCTCAAACTCGCGTCGGCGCTGTACGAAGGGCACTTGCAGGCTGAAGTAGCTAAGCACTCACTCACTCCAGAGAACTCCCCAAATTAGCCTTTACACACAAAATGAAACCAACGACCCGCGCCTCGAGGCCGCTGTCACCTACTGTCAACGTCAAAGTCGCTGTCAACGCCACAGAGCCGACCCCGCGCAAACCAAGCACCAAGCATCGAAGCTAAAAGTACTTACCTGATCAGGGACCGGAAAACTCGCGCTCGGGAACGCAAAATCAAAGCGCAAGGCTCGCGCTGTTCCTGAGGCCTCAGTACTAAGTCTCCGAGCACGCAGAAAATTTCGCCGCAGGTGCGGGTACCGGATGTCCTCATATAGTCTCGGTTCCAGACGTTCAGGGAGGCGTCTCGGTATCCCGGCCCGGTATTCGAGCGGAGATCAAAAGCGGAGTCAAAAAAAGCGGTCAAGTTTCGAGTGGGGACGCCTCCCTGAACGTCTGGTGCACTTCGTATAGAGAACCGTACATCGGTGACCATCAGTCACAGAATGTGCCTGATCGTCACATAAGTGACTGCTCTTCCCCGTGATGCAATGTTGGGTATACTCTCAGAGTCTACACAACATTAATGAAGTATCAAGCATGGAGAAAGGGCCGGAATGAATGGCTTTTGCACTAATGTGACCTTTCAAGGGTCCTGTAATGTATGAAAAAAAAATTCAAGTCGGACTCGAACCGACTACATCTGTAGCAACTATCATTGACACTAGCAAAATTGCTAACTCGGCCACGGTGCTACGTGTTCGTGAAGCAACAAAGTATTCATAGCCTATTGTGGCCAAAGGAAGTTTAGAAAAAGAGACCACGCTGGAATCGAACTAAGGACGTGCGCATCACCACCTCGCCGTCTGCCACTGCACCACAGGTCCGATATGCAAACATCGCCTGTAGACAATCATATGGCACAAAATGTGCCTGAGAGTACATAATATCGGTGACTGTTATCCGAGTGATGAACTTCACTTCTGTCAGCGCACTCCACGCAGCAGAACATAGCGGGAGGTAGGAGGTCTTGAATCAATGTCTTATTACACTGTAACGGAGTGACCCGACAAGAGCCTTGGAGTGCCGCAAAAAATACACTCGCGCGCGAGACTCGAACCAACTTCGTCTGCGCGAACCGTTCGTGACATTGGCAAAATTACCAACTCAGCTACAATACGGTATGATATATGTGTCTCAGGTTATACCTAACGTGTTGGCAGTCAAGGAAGTTAGAAAAAACAAGCCCTCGTGGAATCGAACCAAAGAGGTCCGAAGAACCTGCTTGGACTGTAGCTATACCCACTGGCCCATGGAATCATTGCTCCCTTAAGTCGTATGTATCTCATGTATCGGCATCTGACTCCGGCGTGCTGCGCGACAGCGTCATGGTGCGCTCTTAGGGCTCGAAGTCGACGCCGATTTCCACCGTTCACGGGCGCGAGTCGTGAAAAGTTCATGCGCGCCGAGTCCAAATTCTGTCAGCAGCAATACGTAAAATTTAACGCGAACGTGACGCGTCGCACTCACATGACGCTCCACATTGATTATATAAGGTCACGGTGTACGGTTCTCTATACGAAGTACACCAGACGTTCTAGAGGGGGATCCATGCGCGCGAACTGACCGATTTTTTTGACTCCGATTTTGAGCTCCGTCTCGGCAACATCCGCCTGCGCCACCCGATATCTCATCCTACCACTCTCCTCGGATACAGAGCGCAAGGATCCCCCCTCTAGAACGGCTGGGAACGAGACTAGTCCTCATACTGCCATGACCAGGACGCGTACTGGCCCTGGGCGCGATGTCGATGGATCATGATTGCGTCAGTTCGCGCGTTCTGTCGATGTGCAGCTAACTAGTACTCGGATGAAGAGGATCCGGATCCGCAGGTTATTTAATTTTTCGGGCACAACGTTCATCTTGTGAGCAAGACGGCCGAGGGAGGGGGGGTACGCAACTGAGATGCGGGCGCGGGAGCGGGTGGCATGGCTGGATAGGAACGTTAACGATGATCGCGATCGGTGGTGGGGAGCGGCTAGTGATCATGACTTGCCCGAATCGGAGAAGCTGAAGAGATTGCGCGCGTATGGTCGGCCGAGGGTGTGGTGTAGCACCCTGGCAATGCTGCATCTCAACGAGCCGGTAAGTACGCCTTTGCTGAAATTTCGAAGATTCAGTAAAGCTCGATTCTTGGCCATTTTGTTTTCGCTTTTTCAAGTCTGAGACTTTGATGTGATTTTACAAAGAGTGATGATACGGTGTATTTTGACAACATACATGGTCTGTTAGTACACTCTGCAGTACAAGCCTTCCATTCTTCCATCCATCCGCACATCTTCTCCCGCCCGACCCCGCCACCCGCCACCCGACACTCAATGCCAATGCCGCACCTGCAGCCCCGCAATATACTCTACATCATACTCCTCGCCCTTGATGAGCTCCGCGGTGCCATAGCTCCGGACACGCGCAGACTCCCACTCGTCCGTCGTCGGGATGCGCTCCTCGAAGATGCGGCGGCCCTCCTGCTGCACCTTCTTGGACGGGAGCAGGTCGAGCGGGACGCCGCTGAGGAAGTGCGCGAAGTGGAAGACCCCGAGGCGCCGGTATTTGCGTTGGTCGGCGGGCGGGAGGACGACTGCGCGGACGGGCGCAACGGTCAGGACACTGGCACAGAACTATTCGAGGGGGAGGAAGACGTACCACGGTGAATTGTGCCCTTCAAAATCCCGCCAGACATGAACGAGAGCTGGTCGCCGATGTTGATGACCAGCGCGTTGTCTTGGTGCTGCACGAATGACACGTTGAGCCGTCTGTATAGTTAATTGGAAGGAGTTCGAGGAGTACTGACCCGCACGTAGCGCCATTTGCCGTCGGGCATGAGGATCTGCAGCGCGGTTACAGGCTGCGAGATGAGCGTGCTGATGGAGTTGAAGTCGGTGTGGCCGTTGAGCATGACGTTGTTCGTCCTCGCCGCCTCCTCGGACGTCAGCGGGTCGTAGAGCATGTAGCGAAACAGCTGCGCGTGCGCGTCAAGGTCAGCATGGGAGATCCGTGACGCTAGCGCGAAGCACGCACGTCGTGGCCGGTGTTGCCTTTCGGGTCTTCGTGCAGACTCCAGAGGTAGCCTTCCTCGAGGCCGAGGACGGCGTCGATCAAGGAGAGTACGCGGCGGAGAACCTTCTGGCGCGCATCCTTGGACCAAAATTATAAACACATTAGTGCACAGAAGACACGCACAACTTACAGCAATGAAGGCTTTGGTCTCCTCTACATACGGCTGGATCGGCTTCGGGTGCCGTTCAACGGGGTCGATTCTACACGTAATTTAATTCAGAATGACAGCCAAAAATAAAATAAGCCAGATGCACTCACTGTCCCAAATAATAGTTGTAGTGCTCAATCCTGTCCCGAACGCCATCATTGATCTCCCAGTAATTTTGAAGCTGGGAGGTAGATGAGTACGAGTCACGTCGAGTGGAAGAGGCAGAGCGGACCTTGTAGCCGATGAAGGAGCCCTCTTCGGCAATTGGCGCGCGGTGCGCCTCTTTCTCCTCCCGCGACACACCATCAAAGGTCAGTTGGCCAATGGAGAACTGACGATTCAACTAACACACAACGAAAAGGCTTTAATCCAACAGATGTTTGAACGCGACGGAACCAAAACGTACTTTCTCGGGATCGAGCCCGTGCCCGACGACGTAGAAGAAGCCGTCGCGCTGCAAGGCGCGCGAGACAGTGTCGACCAGCTCTTCGCGCGCAGTGTCGTAGAGCGAGAGGTCAACGGTGAGAATGTCTGCCCAGTCAAGGTCGGTCTGTGTTGTGGTGGGCGGGGGTGTCCATCTGGGGAGGGGGGCAAGGGTTGCGTCGGTGGCGGCAGCGTCGGACATGGTGCGTATACGGCTTATTTCGAATTGATACAGTTGAGGAGGGGTAAGTACTTATGGAGTCGTATGTAGTAGCGGTCCGATGAGGCGGCCGAAGATGGTTGTTCTATCACAGCGCAGAGTGACTCCATCGACGACGGTCGTTGCGCCAAAGCACGCCATCTGGTCACTCTCCCCGCATTTCTGTGATATCTTCGCCATTCGTCATTCTCGGTGATTTACACAGGTCGGTGCTTTTTTCTGCCCAGCCCTGTCGATCTCCACTAACCGTTCCTTATCTACGGTATCTCCACCGTCGTAGGCCGTTCTCCTCGAGATCCAGCAGCCCAGTGCACGATCGCCAGTCCCCGTATACATTCAAGCGGGCCCTCTGTTCCTTAAGCGCCATCACAAGAAGCAATGGCAACATCTCTCCACCGGGAGTCCGCACTTCTTCTTTCGCTGATAATGGGCCAGAATCCGAGAGCTGCACCGTCGAACTCCATCCCTCGGCTTCCCGTTCTCACTGCATCGACACCATGGTTGCAGTTGTCTCGCCTCTCCCCCAGGGCGTCGGGTATGCCGTCGTGCTTGGCCTCGGTGTCCTGTTCGCCGTCATGATGAACGGCATCACCTGGCTGCAGACGAGATACTCGCAGTACTCCCCGAACTCGGCAAACGAGTTTACGGCAGCCAGCCGCTCACTCAAGACTGGCATCGTCATTGCTGGTATTCTCAGTTCATGTACGTCACCGTCCTATCTTTATGAGCTCGTGCCTGATTGGGTGTTCTTGCTACGCAGGGACATGGAGTTTGACTTTGCTTCAGAGTGCGACTCAGTCGTACAACATGGGCATCTCGGGCGGCTATTGGTACGCCGTCGGCGGCATGGTGCAAGTCGCCATCTTCAGTGTCATCGCGTCCAAGGTCAAAATGAACGCGAACCGCGCGACGACGTTCCCTGAGGTCGCCTACATTCGCTTTGGCACGGCCGGACATCTTGCGTTCCTTTGGTGCGGCTTCGTCTGCAACGCGATCGTCAGCGCGTGTATCTTGCTCGGTGGAAGTGCGGTGGTGTCTGCGTTGACGGGAATGAACCCGTACGCGGCGCTGTTCCTCATCCCGCTGGGTGTCTCCATCTACGTTGCTACTGGGTCCGTGATCTCTTTACGCTTCATCGTACTTACTTTCTAATCATCAAAACATAAACAGTGGTCTGCGTGCTACGTTCATCAGCGACGCGACGCACACATTCTTCCTCCTTGGCATCCTTCTCTGCTTCAGCTTTGTGTGCGTATTACATCTTCTGCAGTTTCTTGACAGCAACTCATTGTGTCTTCCAGCACGTACGCGAGCTCCTCCATCATCGGTAGCCCTGCGAAAATGTGGGAGCTCCTTACCGACCTCGCCAAGACCACACCTGTCGAAGGCAACTACCACGGCTCCTACCTCACCTTCCGCTCGCGCCCGGGCGCCATCTTCGCCGTGCAGTCCATCATCACCGGCTTCGGACTCGTGAACTGCGATCAAGGTACACCTCTCGCACCTAACAACGTTCTTCCATGCTAATACTTCAATCTTAGGCTACTGGTCCCGCGCCATCGCTTCCAACCCTAAGACGACGGCGAAGGCATACTTCTACGGCGGCTTCGCGTGGTTCTCAATCCCCTTCGCTTGCGGAACCGCTCTCGGCCTGGGCGCCCGCGCGCTCTCCTCCCGGCCCGACTTCCCTGCTCTCACTTCTCAGGATGTCGGTGCTGGCCTTGCAGGTGTCGCCACCGCTAGCTACTTGCTCGGCACTGCGGGCTCTGTGCTCATGCTGATCCTCGTCTTCCTGAGTGTGACTTCCGTATGTGCCAATTTTCTAGACTAAGTACGCGGGGATATTTGCTGATTGGGCATGCAGTCGCTGAGCGCAGAGATGATCGCCGTGTCGACGCTGCTGTCGTACGATGTGTACAGGCAGTACTTCAAGCCGAACGCGACGAGCCACGAGATTGTCAAGGTCTCGCGGTACGCTATCTTCTTTTGGGCCGTCTTCTCGGGCGGCCTGGCAGCCATCTTCCAAGCCGTCGGCATCGTGAGTCGCTCTATTAGCCGTTCTGGCACCGCCGTCAGATCTAACACTTGCCCGCGACGACAGGGTCTCGGCTGGCTCTTCTACTTCCTCGGCGTCGCGACCGCGTCCGGCGTGTTCCCCATCGCGCTGACCTTCCTGTGGAAAGACCTCAGCAAGGCCGGCGCCATCGCAGGCTCGATCGGCGGCATGGCTATCGCGCTCGTCGTCTGGCTCGCGACGGCCAAGGGGCTCGGCGGCGAGATCACCGTCGACACGCTCTCGCTGCAGTGGGTCTCCTTCGCGGGCAACGCCGCGGCGATCTGCTCCGGCGGCATCCTCTCCATCGGGCTCTCCCTCTGGCGCCCCGCGAACTTCGACTGGGAGAAGACGCGCAACATGGCCGTCGTCGGCGAGGAGACCGCCGCGCGCCTCGCGGCGGACGACGCGTCCGTGGCCGAGACGAAGACGACGGAGAGCAAGGATGGAAGCGACGTGAAGGTGGACGAGGAGAAGGAGCGCTCTGAGTCGGTCGTGGGCGATGTGGAGTCGGCCGTCGTGAACAGCGATGGGCTGGACTATGCCATTCTGAACAGGCGCCACAAGATATATGGAGGCAGCTTCTTGCTTGTTGCGCTCATTATCACGTTTGTGAGTAACGTTCAGCAGTTGTGGGTGTTTGTGGATTCTGACGGTTGGTGCAGGTCATCCCCGTGCCGCTCGGCGCGACCCCCTACATCTTCTCAAAACACTTCCTCACGGGCGTCGTCGTGGTCATGTTCGTAAGTACCGTTTCCTCCTTTCTTCGCCAACTGTATCGGCCAACTCACCGCTTACGATTCGCTAGCTGTGGCTCTTCTTCGCCGCCTTCCTCGTCATCGTCCTCCCCGTCTGGGAGTCCCGAGGCGCGCTATGGCGCATCGCGCGCCAGATCGTGGGCCGCAAGTAAAAGACCCATAGCCAGCCGGGAACTGCAGACCGGGAGCTGCGAGCTGTGGATTGTGGAATGGGGAATGTGGATCTTGGAATTTGGATTTTCGCGACAAACTCGATCACGCTGGTACGTATACGGTACGAATAGATGTATCCACTCTATAGGCTATAGCGCTGCTAGACACGACTCTAGAACTTTCACTGCAAACGATACGATAGACATGATACCTGTAGACTAGAAAATGACACGCGTGCCCGTTCGAGTGACGGGGATCGCATTCTTTCTCATTATCATCTCAACTCTCTACAATGCATTCTAAATAATCCCATCCGGAGAACTTGAAGGAGAGAGTCCTGCCTGTCAGTCGCGGCTGTGGCTGAGAGGATAGCCGTGAACGATGTGCGAGCTACAGTGTCAATTGTAGAGTCAATGCCACACGACCGGGATTCGCCATGACTGTTCTGTTGTCATGAAAACGTCATGGTTTTCAACGTGCTTAAGTACTTAGAATTCCGGACACGACAGCACCACAAATATAACTCAGTCTCGTGCTGTTCAAAGCATACCGCCATCCTGCCGAATTCCTACAACATCCACACATTGCCAACCTCACCCAAAGATGTATGTACACCTACATCTGCCCCCTGCGCATCAAATTCCTCCTCACCCGCCTCCTCTCCGCACCAACGCCCTCCCCGCGGCCCCACCGCAAAAACGGCACCCTCTCGCCCGGCACACCCGCCACCTCCCCGCCCATCCCCACACTGCGAAAATCCAAAAAGCCCCACACGGGAAGCTCGAGCTCGCCCTTGACGAGCACGCGCGCGTCCGGCGGCGGCAGCGCGGGCGCCAGCACGTGCAGCTGCTCGCCCGACGCCGACGCGGCGCGCACGAGCGCGAGCGCGGCGCAGCGCGAGGCGAACGGGTCCGGGGGCGCGGCGGCTTGGGTGTATAGCGGCGCGGGCGAGTCGGGGTTTGAGTTTGGGTCGGCGGAGGTGCGCGCGACGAACGCGACGAGCGCGCCGTTGAGCACGCGCGGGAGCTCGTGCGGGACGACGTCCTCCGCGCCGGGCCCGGCGAGCACGATCTGCGCGAGCGCGGCGCGCGTGTCGAGCTCGTAGGGGCGGTGCGCGATGAGCGGGAGGGAGGTGTTCCAGGTGAGTGTTGGTCTTTGGGGTGAGGGCGGGATGGAGTGCAGGTAGGAGAGGAGCGCGAGGGCGCGGTGGTCGGCTGCTGTCCAGCGCGCGAGGGAGGGGGAGGGGGTGATGGGGGTGATGGGGGTGATGGTGTGGACTGGGGTCTCGGTTTCGTTTTCGGGGGGTGCGGGTGCGGAGGGCCAGAAGGTTGAGGGTTCGGGCGCGTCGAGGGCGAATATGTGCGTTGGGTTGACGAGTGCGGTGAGCTTGGTGGCGAGGGATGCGCCCAGGCCTTTTGTCCAGCCCATGGTGTTGACGACGAGCGGGACTGCGTCGGTGATGCGCGTGTCGGAGGGCGGAGATGAGGAGGGGGGTAGAGATGTAGCATATTGAAGATCGAGAGTGTAGGTCTGGACGAGAGCCTCGATGGCGCGAAGGTAGTGCGATGGTGCACTGCGTGGAGACGAGGCCCCGATGTAGTGCGCTTCGTGCGGTTGGGTTAGGTGTGTGAATGGCGGGCCTGTCAAATATACGATTAGTATTCGCTCATTCACGAGTATGTGAGTCAGGAACACGCACCGAAAACGGGTTCTGAGACAAGGGTCAGCGCGACAAGCCCACCGGGGGTGAACTCGGACTGGCCGAGGTCGCACTCGAGGAACGCAACGCGACGGTACCTAGATTCAAGCGTGAATCAGGTAGCCTTCTAAGGGATTTTCGGGAACTTACCGAGAAAGAAGGGCATTGAGTAATGTACGAGCAAACGTACTCTTGCCAGCATTTTTAGGCCCGCGGACAAGCGCAGTTGGCGGTGGGAGCACATGACCCTCTTCGACGTTCGACGGAAGCGGTGTCGCAATGGCTTCTGTCCAAGACGGAGGCATGCGAAACGGCTGGACATCCCGCATTTCTTGTGAGACCTGCTCGAGCCGTTAGATCAGGATACGTAGCGGCACAGAATATACGTACAACATGCACGCCGGAGACAGGGAGTTCAGATATTGAAGGATCGTCCTTTCGTGGTGGACTGAACACACCATCGAAAGTGCCGACGATGCGGCCAAGGCCTTCGACGCCTGTCCGATGCTCTTGCAAGACAATCACTACGTCATCTGGACCTATCTGTGACTTCAAACAGGCAGGAATTCCGTTGACGGGGTTTGCAGCAGGTTCAGAAGGCAGTGCGCGCATAACAGGGATGGCAGATGAACGAGGTGCGAAGATAGGGTGGGATGTGGGTGATACTGTGAGGGTTGCACCGAACAGAGACACGGTGCCCTGTAACACTGTGAGCGTGCACACCCCCAAAAGGGATAACCTGGTTCCATCTGGTGGCAACATGAGGAGGGCGCCGGGCTCAGCGGAGGATAGTTGGAGGGACTGGATTTCCTCAGGGGAAAGGCTGAAGGTATTCTGGTCAAGCACCGGAATGAAACCAGGTCCGGCGGTTTCATCAGCAGGAGCTTCTTGAAGAGCAAACGGCTGTCTCTCTGCCTCGGCATCCTCTTCATCTGACGAATCCCGGAGAGGCCGACTGGGCGACCATGCGCGCTTGCGTGGTAAAGGGCCAGGAGCAAGGGTCGGCTCTGGGATGAGCATTGAAGCAGCGTCCAAGTCCTCCGGAGTCGACTCTCTTGACGAGGACATTACCTCGTCGTCATCTTCGTCGTCCAGCATGATTACATCCAGCTGCGCTTCTTGCCCCGCAAAGTACCGCTGCCTCTTATCCTCGGCACGCGGTTTGGCTTTGCTCCTACGCGGCTTTTTGCGCGTAGATTCGGGTGCTTTTTGTGCACTTGGTTTGCGTTTTGATGGGGGTTTGGTGCCCTTGGTCGGAAGGGATGTTTTAGGCGGGGTGGAGGGACCTGGCTCCGGTGTAGCGGGGTTAGGGGCGTTCGACTCCTTAAGACGCGCTCTTCGCGCAGCTACCGCACTGATCATCTTGCACGGTCTACGATGTCTCTAGCGCTAGGCGGCTGAATCCTAGAATACTGGTGTTATACTGTCTTGAATAGTCAGAGTCTGAAAATATAATTCGACACTATAACTCACAGTGCAGTTCCGACTGCTTTACAAGTCTCCAGTCTTGTCTAACGATACAGTTGGGGTAATTCCAAATACTTCGACCGTTGTGTTTGAGTGGTAAGGACACTCGACGGCGAGGTCTCTTCCGTAGGTTGTGCTGCTTGTGAAAAGTCGTCGAGGCGCGTCGCACAAGTCGCGACGCGGCGCGATCGCGAATTCCGGAAATATCATTTAACAAAATTTAACAAAAATCATCCCATAATCCAAAAGTCATTCATGCATCTCTATTTCTCACATTAAGATGCCTCTTCACAATCAACGATGCTGCTCACCATGATGGAATTAATCCTGAACGTATAGAATATCTTGGAGCCACTATGAGAACGATTCACCTGTAAAATGAATGAAAACTAAATGGGCTTATTTTATGTGATAAGCCACCAACCCGACCTCGGTAAGTTATCACTAGTATAGTGTTCCTCATCCTTTCCCCCATCCTTCCCCTCCGACGGCAACAATCCTCATACTCGGATACCTAGTATCCAGTTACTCAAGCCAGACCAACGCCCTTCTCTACATGCACCCTTGAACGCGCCACAAAGTTACGCGCCCTCTCTGCCTACACACTCGTTGCACATACCGTCGTATCCTATCCACTGCTTTTGTACCCAATAATCTCTTCACTTCGACAAGCGCACCATGGAAGCTGGCTCCGTGCGCAGGCCCTCGCGGCAAGATACCTTTGATCTGCGGGGTCAAATGGCCCCAGAAGACAGCGCAGCGCAGGCGCATGGCAGCGACACTTATCCCTCCGACGAGGAACACTCTGTTCTGGAAGACGACTCGGACGGCGAGGAGCGCGACGCAGACTACATCGACGACGACGATCGCTCGTCCTCACTCAGCATCCCCAATGAGTCCATCGACTTCGACCTCGTATATTCTCTCCACAGTTTCGCCGCAACTGTCGAGGGCCAGGCTAGTGTCGTCAAGGGTGACAGCCTCGTCCTCATGGACGACAGCAACAGCTACTGGTGGCTCGTTCGCGTCCTCAAGACACAGGAAATCGGCTATATACCCGCCGAGAACATCGAGACGCCCTTCGAGCGTCTCGCCAGGCTCAACAAGCACCGTAATGTCGACGTGCGTTTCACCCTGCTCTTCTCATTCTATATCTAAATCTCTTCTGCCAGTTGGCTTCTGCTACACAAGCTGAGATGCAGGACGGCCTGCAAGAATCCCGCGACCGCTTCCGCAACAACATGTCATCACGCGCTGGCTCGCACCAGCAGACGCCCTCCCCGACCCCTGCTGCGGGGGGCGACCGTCGCCAAGTGCGGTCCGTGGTCATCACCGAGAACAAGAAGACCTTCCGCTACCCCCCGGCGATCTGGAACGATGATGAGGAAGAGGAAGAGGACGTCGAGTGGGACCTGGAAGGCGATGACGAGGAAGACGGTGTCTATGTCGAGGAGCAAATCCAGGGAGAGCAGCATGTCGGTATGGAGTCGGACGACGGCATGAGCTGGGAGGCGCCGCTGCCCAACGCGCTCAGACCCGGCGCGACGCCGGAGCAGCAGCGGCAGGAGGCTCTGATGCAGCAGCAACAGCAGCAGTATCAACAGCAGCAGCAACGCCAACAGATCGAGGAGCAGCAGCGCAAGCAACAGATCCAACAACAGCAACTGATGGCCCAACAGCAGCAGCTCCAGCAGCAGCAGCAACAGCAACAGCAGCTCCAGCAGCAACAATTGCAGCAACAGCAGGCTCAACAGGCTCAGCAACAACAGCAGTCGCGTCAACCCCCGAACCTCAGCATCCAGCAACCCGGCCCGCGCGAGCGCCTCGGCGTCGCGGCGAGCAGCCCCGCATCCATCTCGCCCACCTCCCCAGGGCGTTCGCCACTCGATCCCGCAGAGGCGGTCGAGACGCGCAAGATCAGCGTCACGCCCAGCGTCGCGCGCGACGCCGCGCCGTCGGGCCCCATCCTTCCGAGCCAGGTCATGCAACGGCAGGAAGACGACCGCAAGCGGACGCGCGAGGAGATCGAGGCGCTTGAAGACGCCGCGCGCAAGCGCGCCCGCGAGGCGGGAGGCACCAAGTCGCCGGCCGGCAGCGCGCCCGCGAAGCTGCGCAAGGAGCGCGACTCGGGCGACGAAGACAGTGGGCGCGAAGGCAAAGACAAGCGCGGCCGCTCGGGCCTCTTTGGCGGGCTGTTCGGCCGTCGCAAGGACAAGCACAAGGAGAAGGGCGCGTCGGGCTCCGTGTCGGACGGCGCCGCCGGCGAGCTCGGGCGCAGCTCGGAGGAGTCGGGGCGCTCGAGCAACCACCAGCAGCAGCCGGCGGAGATCTCGCCCTCGCAGCGCCAGGTGATGCAACAGCAGCAGCAGCAGCAGCAGCAGCAGCAGCAGCAGCAGCAGCAGCAACAGCAACAGCAGCAGCAGCAGGCGGGTGCCCGCGCGCAGCCGCCGTCAACGCCGCCCCAGGCAGAGCGCATGGCGCAGCCGTCGCCGGTGTCGCACCACGCGATCAGCCTCCGGCAGCGCGACCAGGAGCACCAGGCGCTGTACCAGCAGTACCTCAACCGCTCGCCTGCGTCCCCGCCCGAGCTCCAGCCGTCGTTCGGGCTGCAGTCCGCGTCGGCGGTGCCGGGCGGCTCGCTCTCGCTCGCCAGCAGCATGTCGTCGGCGCTCGGACCGCCGTCGATAAGCGAGGGCCGCCGCCAGCGCCCTGGCTCCCTCGTCCTTGCGCCGAGCCAGATGGAGGGCGGCGTCGGTGTGCCAGAGCTGAGTGTCATTCGGGTGTTTGCAGGCAAGAAGCTCCAGACGGAGGCGACGTTCAAGACCGTGCTGCTCAACTCGTCGACTACGTCCTCCGATCTCGTGCGCCAGGCCATGCAGCGCTTCCGGCTACCTGCCGGCGAGGACGCGGGCGACTACTACTTGACTGTGAAGCAGCTCGAAGGCTCGTCCGCCGTGCTGCGCGAAGAGGAGCACCCGCTGGTCGTGTTCGAGACCCTCGTCGAGGCCGCGATGGAGCTGCCCAAGGTCAAGCGCAGCAGCGTGGGCAGCATCAGCTCGATCGCCAGCAACCTCTCGATGCACCCGGCCATCAAGAAGCTGCCGATGAACGACTTCACGGACGACTCGGCCGTCAAGTTCTATCTGAACCGCAGGGGCGAGGAAGGCGGTCCGGACGACAGCATGAACACTGAGGATGGCGACGAGACGCTCATGGCCGAGTCCGTGGACGATGCGCCGCTCTCGCCGCGCCCGCAGTATCTCACCGTCGGTGGTCAGCCTGGCGGCACAGGGGCCACGGTGCCTGCAGAGCGGTTCAGCTCGCCGTCATTCCGCTTCGCGCTCAAGCTTGTTATCTACCCGGATGACCTCCCAGAAGACATGATATTCGATCCGCTTACCGAGGCCATCGTATTCAAGAACACGCTCCGGGACCGCCCGCAGGGCACTTCACCTGGTGTCTCGTCAGCCTATCGCCGGAAGATATTTGTGTTCCCTAAGAATATCACGGTTGCGGAGGTCATCGAAATTGGCCTGGAGCGATTCGGGATTCTTGAAGGTGTCGTGGATGGCGGGGACGAGGTCGAAGATAAGCTCTCCAAGCGTCGAAGCTCGTCACGTGTGCGATACATGCTTAACGTCGGGATCGAAGGCAAAGGTGGGACCTCCTTTTCGAGAATTCTCATATCATTACTAACATCCTTCGAGAGCGTGAACTGTCGCCCTCGAGCAAGATCATCGATGCGTATCCTCGTCCACCCGCATATCGAGCAGTCGACCGTCGGTTCCATGATAGCAAGCGCCGTTCTGTCGACTCGATGCAGCTCTTGGGCAGTCCCGAAGACGTTCAGCCGGACGACCCTGTCTTCATCCTTCGTCGCGCTGTCACATATCGCGCATCCTCATCTCGACATCGCCTGTCGGCACCACTGGACGAAATCGCGCTTCAGCACATGCATCGTGAATCCACGTCGAGCTCGAGTGCGACGTCTGATACTCCTACCATTGAGGAGCCGAAGCAGCGCCATATGTCCCGTCAGGAACTCATCGCAGCCCAGCGGGCGGCCTCGCGGGCCAATCAGAAGGCGATCCTTTCTGCCCAAACCAACTCGATGCGTGGAGTCGACGTGTTGCTCCCCGGCAATGTCCGCCTGCGCAGCTCCCGATACGAAGTGGACGACAGGATGCGATACTCGTATGTGCAGCCCGGTGGGGAGACATATGATATCAGCGACATCGTAGAGGAGGTCTGGCAAGGAGAGGGCGGACAAGGGAGGGAGGGCACTCAGAATGCCAAAGGCGATCTGCTGGAAGTCGTGCTCTCTCGTAACCAAGACGGGCTCGGCGAAAAGCTTGATCGTGTGCTCAGTAAGATCAAGGATGGCCGGGGCACTCGCCTTGCGCTCCCTGATCCCCCGCCCTCTGCTGCGACCATGGACAGCATCTCTTCTTCCTATTCGGACTACGAGGGCGCACCTCCTGACTCTGCACGCACTACGTCCACCTCCCGCACCACGACCCCCACCGCAGCCAATCCCTACACCCAGTCACCCCCCACTTCTCCCAAAATGACGTCCATCACGGGTGCACCCCGCACGACCTCCCCGATTCCCGGGACGACTAACGCCAGAATACCCACCCCTTCCGCTTTGGACACAAAGAAGGCACGCACGGCTACGCCAACCTCGTTGAATTCGAAGGCTAACGCGTCTCCCTCTCCCCATTTGCGCCAGCAGTCCATCGCGTCCGTCATGTCCGACACGTCCGGGTACCGCACCGCGATTGGGTCGCCCATGACGCAGCGCAGCCTGTCGACGCCGAAGCCGACGCGCCCGCGGCCGGTGTTCACCCAGGACGACTTTGGCGTGGCGCACATGATGGCCATTATTGAGCTTGCGGGCGTGCGCAATAGGACGCCGCCGCTGACGCCGCTGGATCCGGTGGACGAGCTCTTGTTTGGACGACAATTTGACATTGATACCCTGCACCCGCACGTGCGCGAAATATACGGGTCTACTTTCAAGCAGTTGGACGAGATGGATAAGGTATACACTATCTTAATTTGCGTTGTTCGCCGTCGTTGCACATTATACTGACGCTTTTTCCTTCTCTCAGATTCTCGACGACCTGCTGCACGATTCAATCACTGCGTAGACATGCTCACGTTCGTTTTCGCTTCTTGTAACTTATTGGTTGGTCTATACTGCGTTCACATTGCATCTATCTTTTCAACTGCACTATCTTTTTCTGCTCTCCTGTCGTAATGATTGCTTGGCATGTACCTTGGACCGCTGTCGTTGAATGGATGGCCTTCGGGTCTTGCACTGTTGGAGTGTCGGTAAGGATGGTATGCAGTGATTCGGTAGGTGTCTTTATGTTTTGACTCCTACAGCGCAAGACCATGACCACGACCATGACGGACTTCTGGTCATGATCAAAATTTACCCTACCACTGTTGTGCACAGTCGCAAACTAGGACGAACAGTCAGGTTCCAAATGACGTCTCGACTCTGCAGCCGCATTTTTTGAGTCTTTCAACAGTCGCCGCCTAAATACCTCGCCAGCCGTTCCCCGTATCACCCGCCATGGTTCTGCAACGCAAGTACAAATCGGCAATATTCTTGCGCTTCAAGAAATCCAACAAGGGGGGCGAATCCCAAGTACGTCTTTGCGATCCCTCTTTAACCCTGGCGGCTGACCTTGCCACAGCACGATTGTTCTACACCTCCATGTGCCGTCGACCTACCGTCCCACTCCCAGCTTCGTGGCATAGGGCCAATGTTCGTGGCATAGAGCCAATGTTCGTGGCATAGAGCCAGTGTTCGTGGCATAGAGCCAGTGTTCGTGGCATAGAGCCAGTGTTCGTGGCATAGAGCCAGTGTTCGTGACCTCGCACCAACGTCCGTGGCATTGAGCCAATGTTTCCATCGTGCCAATCGTGTTCGTTGCAGCGTATCAATTTCCATCACCTTGAACTGATGGTTGTGGCATTGAGTGCCAGTCATCGTAACGTCCTGCATCTCCCGGGGTCGGGCTTGCTCCATTCAGATTCCCTCCCCCTCTCCCTTCTCTGCCATCATCACCGAATCGTGTTTCAAACCCGCGTGCCGCAAATACTCGCGTAGTCGTCTCCAATCCCTCATCTGCCGCTAGCCCATCTCATTACCATCCTCTTGTCACTTTGTCGGAAGCCCTGCCCCTGTCTTTATTCTCCTATCTACCTGTCAATTACTCGTGCTCGTGTAGCATTCTCATCTGCAGTACATGTCCATTGTACACATTAATCAACCATCCTTGGACGTACTTCACGATTACAGGCATTACAATGAGAATGGTGTTTGACACATGCTGCCGACACTGATTTCGCTGGACTCTGAAGCAATTGGCAACACGTCTCTCGCATACCAATTCCGGGGTTTCTTGGTGGCGCACTTACATATGGATCATCGGGCCGCTTGCAAGATTCATGCACCAGATTCTGCAGCTGTACCCACAGCACGCATCCTACATTGTGCAGTCTTGCATTCGTGGTACCGATATGCCCGTTGATCCTGGACCTCTTCCCGTGCTCACTGCTCACTCCATGCATTGGATCTGCAGGGTAACATTGGGTAGATGATTGCCATTCTTCTAGATATTGTGTTCTTGTGTTGCTCATCTACCCTCTGTTTTCCTGTATGTGACAATAAATTGGATGGGACGTGGGTGCTCCGCGATGTGGTACTGCGCCGTGCCATGTGGCGCGGATAGGGCCGTTCCTCAATGGGACCTCCCCCGAATTAAAACTCCTCCTCCTCCTCCTCCAAGGAGAGCCAAGAGGAAGGCATCCCCATCCCGCATGTCCTGCCGACGCTGCAGACCGTCAATATCAGCCTTGTGATGGACAACTGGTCTCACGACGTTCGTCGGGATCCGAGCCCGCTCGTCATACCGAAGATCACCATTCAAGATATGGAATGTGATGAGCCCAATCTCGAAGACATGGTGAGTACTACTACTAAGGGCTGGAACATGACGGGGGCTGCTGAGGCTGACATCTGCATCCCGGCGGGGCATGAATAGGACTGTGTTGACCCGTCGACGTTGAGCAAGTTCCTCGATTTATTCCCTACGCCACCTGCGCCCGTTCCCTTTCTACCCCCTGGGCGTTGCCATCAAAAATATTCTTTGCCAACAAACGCGCATGCGGGCCGGAGATTACAGGTCTTTTAGGCGAATATCTGGGACTAGCTTGCTTGTCTTCGCGATGTCTCATTACTATTCCTGCCTCAGCTCATGTATTGTTACAAATAAATTGCCTTACGAGTCCGTACCAGGTATTCTCCCCAACTTCGACTCAAACAAACTCGCGATCTCCTCGAATGGCGCCCCATTCCGCAGCATAACCTCCATCTCGTCCATCGCCTTCACCTCCGCCTCTGAACTAGCCCCCGGCTTCTCCTTGAGCGCATTCATCATCTCCACCAAAGCCATTCGATCTCCCTTATACTCATACGGCGAGTTCCCCACATCAATCAAGCTGACCTTACCCGTAGCCTCGTCAAGGAGCACGTTCCGCGCGCACAGGTCGCCATGCTGCAGCATGCCCTCGTCCGCCGCACGCTGCTGCTCCGTGACAGGCACACTCGGGTCGCGCGTCCGCTCCGAAACCACCCACTTGGGGATATTGTGGAGCGTGGCCAGCCCGTGCAGCACGTCGACGAACATGGTAGCCTTGATGGACTTCTGTGGCAGCTTGTCCAGGGGCGTCCCTCCGTACGGGCACAGGAAACCACGCACGAGCTCGTCTGCGTCGACGACGCACGCGATGAGAGGCAGGAAAGGATGGCGTCTGCTGCTTGCGCCCGGCCGCGGTCTGGTGGGGACGTCGAGCTCGAGATAGCGCAGGAGGGCAATTTCGCGGTAGAGCCGGCCCGACTCGCCCCAGCCGTGCAGAACCTGCTTGAACACGACGTCCGACGGGCCTGCGCCCTCCCACGAGCACAGTTCCGCCGACTGGGCAAGATACCGCCGGCTGCTGAGCTCGTGCAGGGGTGCGACGCGCATGGAGGGGTCCGCGCAGGCGGGAATCGTGGGGCGGCGGCGGAGGTTGTATACCAGGACGCCTATCGGCTTGTCCGTGTTCATGCGCGTCACGAGCGACTCGGCGCTGTCGACGGGCGAGCGCGTCACTTCTACCTCGTTGAAGTCCGCGCGCGCGCGGTGGCCCGTGCGCCGCAGGACGGCGAACCAGTACGGGTCGTTCCAGAGCGCGTCGGGGTCCTCGTCGGTGTCCTCCGGCGGGACGTGCGGGGAGAATATGTGGTACCAGCGGCGGAGGCGGAGGTCGAAGACCGCGGCCATGTGCGTGTCTGGGCGCCGGGGGGGGCTGGGTCACGACGTGCAGGCTGAGCTCGTCTTCGTCCCATGCATGGGCGGCGAGTTCCGAGCCGGATAGGGGTGGGGAGGGGGGGTGGGAATGGGAGTGGTACGGTACTATTTGGAGGGAAACACCTGGTAATCGGTGTCTGTTGGGGGGGCTTAACAATAGGCGGTATATAAAATCAGTTTGTGGCTTACCGGTGCGGTCATCTCTGTCGCATCTGTTGGCCAACAGCAGAATCTTGGCAACTATTAGTATAAAGGTTATTTTTGATTTGATTTGACTGAGAGATGAGATTCCGTGGTGCCAGTGAGGGCTGAAGATAATGGTTAAGGATATGGGGTCTCAGGAAGCCGGCGCCAATTTTCCTAAAGTGTTCGGAAAATGCCGGTACAGTTGCCCGGGTCTCGGTACCGCACACGAGGCGCTTTTAACTCTTAGAAACGAAGACCACAACGTATATTGTGCACAACAACAAATACAGCATGCATAAAATGCCGAATATCCAATACAATACTAAGAACGAGAAACGGACGCCTACAGCACACCGACAGTGGCAAGCCCAACTTACAGGCCTCACGCACTAACCGACCTCCCGACCCTCAACCGCGACCTTGCCCTCCCGCCCTGCATCATGCGCAAACTGACACTCGCGCTCAACACGCGGCCCATCCACTTGCCGATGCCTGCCGGCTTCTGCAGCGCCTCCTCCATCTCGAAGCACTCCATCGGCGGGAGCAGCGCGGGCGCCTTGGGCGTCGCGCTCGCCTCCACATTCGCATTCGCACTCGCAGCAGGCGTCGTGGGCGTGCGCACCTCCTCGTCCTCATCCGAGTCGTCCGACCACGCGGAGCGCTCCTCGATGATGGTGCCGTCGGGCGTGGTGAAGAAGTACGGCCCGCCGTCGACGCTCAGGCTGTCGTCGCGGATCTGGAAGCCCGGCTCGGAGGAGGAAGGCGAGGGCGTGGGCGACGCAGGTGGGGGCGTGGGCGACGCGTCCTCGGTGAGAAGGCGAAGGTGCGCCTCGGGGGACGGCGGGTCGCTGTACGCGCTCGCGCTCGTGTCCACCTCCGCTTCCGCCTCTGCGTTCTCCCTCGCACCGTCGCGGTCCTGCCCCGGCGCGATCCCAAGGGTGTGCTCGAACTCGGCCGATGCGTCGAACAGCTCGAGCATGTCGAGGAGGTCCGTGCCAGACTCGGACTGCTCCTCGCTCTCCTCGGCGGCAGGCTGCTGTTGCGGCGGCGGGAGCAGCGCAAGCCCGAGCCCGGACACGTCGTCCGCGGAGAAGATGCGCGCGCCGCGGAAGGTGCGCTTGCGTGTCTTCGGGGACGCCGCGGCGGGCAGAACGCGCCCGAGCGCTTTCGTGAAGAGCGCGTAGTGTGCGGGGTTTGTGAATACCTGCGGGAGGGCGTGTGAGGGCGTAAGGGGTGCGGCAGGGATAGGCGAAGGGCGTACGACGTGCTGGATGAGCGCGCTGTTGATGAGCGGGGGCATGGCGCGCCGGACGTCGAGGACGTCGGGGTGGTGCCAGGCGTCGGAGAGCGCGTCGACGTAGGCGGTCTCGGCGGCTTGGGTCTCTGTGGAGGGGTCGGGCTTGCGCTTGGAGGCGAGATCGAGCTGCTTGTGGTCGGTCAGCCGCAGCGAAATGAAGGAGAGATGATATACGTACTTTCTTCTGCTTCTTCTTTGACATGAGTCTGCGCGCGGAGCCAAAGGAAGGCATGTTGTGATGCTGGTATGGAAGGCTGGAGGAGCTCCTCGGTGAGGTAAGAAGCAAAGGGCCGTTGACAATGAAGGACGAGGAGCGCATGCTGCTAGCCTGTGGTCTGGTATCAGACGTTCAGTCCAAGACTTAGGTATCCAAGACACATTGGATAGGCATATGTTACTCTTCTCAGACCAGCAGTCAGGAATAATATACAGAAGCACAGGATGATGGAATGGGCGTCATACTTCTGATATTATGGTGCCGCGCGGGGAAGGCATGACCTGCACGACAATGTACATTTTTACTCATGAAGGAAGCGTCTCGAATGACAAAATGCTCTAACTATGCCTAGATTCCCATCGTGTCAGCCACCAATGAAATAGAGGTCAGAACTCACTTTCAGTCTGAACTACAACAGGCAAGCCCGATCGGACATTTTGGCAGCCCCAGACTCCTCCTAGGCTGCCAACTCGGTAGCTCCAAGTAAAAGTAGTGCAACCCCTGTACTTTTTTAAGTTCGGAAGCCGCGATGAGCCAGCCAGAACATCTGGACAAGAGCACAATCTGTAGGAACGTTAGTTACTTACTTAGGCCGCCCCAGCGCGTCAATCGCGTAGCTTTCGGGAATCTCCGGCTCCTTCCTCAGATCTCAATCTCTTCGCCTCCAAGTCAAAGCCTGTCCTTCAAGAGCTCACTCACCTCAAAATCCACACTCGCAAGTCCTCTTTCCACCGACCAATAATTCCTTTCCAAATCACAAAAAGGGCCCCTTCCTCCCACAAAAATCCCCCACAAAAAATGTCCACCCCGACCGCCGCCCCACCCGCCCCGCTCGTCCTCTTCGCGCGCGGCACCATCGCGCGCCTCGCGCTCTGGCCCGCGCTGCGCGTCGCCGTCGCCGAGAACTGGGGCGGCCCGCCCGCGACGTCCGCGCAGAAGCAGACGTGGCTCGCGTCCGTGCTGGTCGACGCGTTCGAGCCCGCGCTCATTTCCTCCTCTTCCTCTCCTGATCCTACCCCTGCTTCACCGACACCTACACCGGTATCTACACCTGCAACCGAGGCGCCAGACGCAGACTACGTCGCGCTGACGCTCCTGCAGGTGCTGGAGGACGAGTTCGACGCGGTGCTGGAGGACGGGAGCGCAGACACGGTCGCGCAGGAGATCGTGGGGCTGTACGGGAGCATTGCGCGCGGGGAGCCGGCGGCGGAGGCGCGCGTGCGGGAGTGGGAGGCGCGCGCGGAGACGTGGCGCGGGAAGAAGGTGCAGGTGCAGGAGGTGGTGGGGAGCGAGGAGGAGTGGGAGAGCGAGGAGGATGAGGAGGATGAGGAGGGCGAGGGCGAGGAGGCGCCGCAGCTGAGGGATGCGGGAGCGGAGGCGAGGTCGAGGCCGGAGCCGGTGGTGGATGAGGATGGGTTTACGCTCGTGCAGGGTAAAGGCAAGGGGCGGGCGCCACGGTAATATTTGGGTCGCGCCTTCGCAAGAATTACAACAGATTCGGGAGCGCAGACTTCGCGAGCTCAAAATCCTCGCTCCGCAGGCGTCCTTTCGTATGTACTGTCCATCTTTATCAATATCTTTCGTGTCTCAGTAGGGTTGTCACCGATAATTTTGTGTTCACCCATAAAATGACCTTCATAGTTGACGAGCAGCTGCCTGTGAACAGCAACATGCAACTCGAATGCAACGACAACGACGGTCTTTACGTGCCTGGGAAGTCTCCCAAAGTGTCACTAATACAGCGGCCAGAGTTTTCTGGACGCTCAGTCATGCCGTCGCGATTCGAGCTAGTATATTTCATCTTAATATTCTGCTCGAGACACCTGCTAACATATCTTATTTTGTCCTGGCTTCCAAGCAGGAGAGTGCGTTGCTCAATTCACGTTTGAATTCGCAAAGTCATATCGCCGCACTACTAGATGTATTAATTATAAGAAAGGTGGGTCACCGTGTACTGGTACTGCAGAACGGCGGTGTCCAGAGCTTGCCGTATGGAATACACTGGCAAGAAACGAGGAGCCACCAGGGCGCTTTGTGCCCCCCTAGGCATATTCTTTTCCGCTATACGTCCGGTCCGCACATTTTCTGCAGGCTCTACATCAGCAAGGAAAGGCTCGGTGAACCCTTTGAAACCGGATTACGGTTCTTCTCTGGTGCACGGGGACCAGGTCCTTCCTCCCTCGAACCTGATGTTATTGTCAGTGCTATATATACATCATAAGTACCGCAATTACCCTCCCGTGAACTTCATCTGCATTCTTACTCGCAAACCAGCGCGCCTTACAATTGGTTTCGTATATTCTGTACTTACAAGTGCCTGTTAGTTAAACAATGAGTGTATCTCGCTGAAAGGGTGAAGCACATATAATTTGGCGCCCATTGTAAACTCCGTAATATTGCGGGTTCGCGACATAGTTACAAGTCATGCCGTGCTCGCCGTCGTCAACGATGTCGAGGGCCGCGGCTGGACCGGCCGGCGTCACGCGCCGCGGCAACGGCGCCCCGTGCCGATCGCGCGTCAATCCGACCGCGCCCGACTTCTCTCACGACTTTAGGCCGCGCCCACCATCTCCTCCTCCTCCTTTACCACCACCACCACCGTCTCTTCTTCTTTCTTCTCCCAAAAACTTACGACAATGTTCGCCCGCACCGCAGCTCGCAGCGCGCTCGCCACGCCCGCCCGCTCGTTCTCCTCGTCGGCCGCGCGCCAGACCCGCGTCGCCGTCCTCGGCGCTGGTGGAGGAATCGGCCAGCCCTTGTCGCTACTCCTCAAGCTCGACCCCCATGTCACCGGCCTCCACCTCTACGACATCCGTGGCGCGCCCGGTGTCGCTGCCGACGTGTCTCACGTCGACACCGGAAGCGAGGTATGTGGGGTTTCTGTTATGACGTGGGCGCGGGGGGATGGGACGCGTTGGCCAGGGCGGAACGTGCCGTGTTCGGCGGGCCTGGGCACGGGCTGACGGCCCTGAGGCTTTGGGGTTGTCTTGGCTTTGTGAAGTCACCTTGACGCGCGCCAGCGTGTGTTCTAAACTGTGTTGTGTGCACATTCAGTGCGGGAGTCGCAAGACCGCGTCTGCATTTCTGGGCAGAATAGTCGCGTATCACAGGTTCTGTGCCCCGACTGAAGTCATCAATGGTGCCGGCCACACAGATCAGTTGGCCGGAGCACGGAACTCCCCAACTAGAGCGGATATGCGACTGCAAAAGATATTTCGGGCGATCTATTATCCTCGAAACAGCTGCAGTAGTGTTGCGATGCCCAGCGACCTCGTCACGAACTCGATTTTGAGGGATACCGGATGCCTTGACCCCGCTCTGCTTATTTGCTGACTTGGGCGCAATCGGACTTGTCTACTCCGCATCGCAGCGACGCTAGTTGGCGTCCTCGGCTGCTGCACCCTTCCCTTACACACATTTATTTCAATGTACTGTGTGCAGATTGCTGATATGTTTCCCTATAGGTCAAGGGCTTCGCTGCGGACCAGCTCGATCAGGCCCTCGAGGGTGTCAAGGTCGTTGTCATCCCCGCCGGTGTCCCCCGCAAGCCCGGAGTGAGTTCTTCCTGTCTTCACTCTTATGTCCGCGCTAACTCCGTTCAAGATGACCCGTGACGACCTCTTCAACGTGAGTCCAGACGTTCGCTTTCTGCGGACGCATACTGACTGATCATCTGCAGACCAACGCCTCCATTGTCCGCGACCTCGCCGCCGCCATCGGCCGCGTCGCCCCCGACGCCCATGTCGCCGTCATCTCTAACCCCGTCAACAGCACCGTCCCCATCGTTGCCGAGACCCTCGCCAAGGCCGGCGTCTTCGACCCCCGCCGCGTCTTCGGTATCACCTCCCTCGACGTCGTCCGTGCCGCCCGCTTCCTCGGCGAGATCACCAACACCGACCCCAAGGAGTCCGTCGTCACCGTCGTCGGCGGCCACAGCGGCGCCACCATAGTGCCCCTGCTCTCCCAGTCGCCCTTCGGCAAGTCCATCACCGGCGAGGCGTACCAGAAGCTCGTCCACCGCATCCAGTTCGGCGGCGACGAGGTCGTCAAGGCGAAGGACGGCGCCGGCTCCGCGACGCTCTCGATGGCGTACGCCGGCGCGCGCTTCACCAACGCGCTCCTGCGCGGCCTGAGCGGCGAGCAGGGCGTCATCACGCCCACGTTCGTCCGCAGCCCGCTCTTCGAGAGCCAGGGCATCGACTTTTTCTCGTCCAACGTCGAGCTCGGCGTAAGTCCCTCTCCCTGCCATCCCCCGCGTGTGCATATGCTGATTGCGTCTGCAGCCCGATGGTGTCAAGGAGATCCTGCCGATTGGCCCGCTCTCCGCCGAGGAGGAGAAGCTGCTCGCGGCGTGCCTGCCCGACCTCAAGAAGAACATCGAGAAGGGCAAGTCCTTCGTCGCCTAAGCGCGTTGGCGGCGGGTGTTGTGGACTGTAGCACTAGAAGGTTCCGCTTGTGTTGGCTAAACTACGGCTATATATGAGTGCTTTTACTACGTGTACTTGAGTTGGTGGCTTGCCAGGCAGATGTAAGATACTTGTGTGAGCATGGAAGCCATGAAATCGGCTTATCCTACATAGCCTGATAATTCCTTTATATGGCTTACGCGTCGTAAATATTGTCAAATTGTGTCAGCGCGCACCGGTGACAACTGGAAGAAAGTAACTCTCGACGTCGTGCACGACGGCGAGCACGGCATGACCATCAGGTACGTTGCGAAGGCGTACTTGTTCACGCGCGTGCTCATATTGCGTTACAGGCTGCCGACATTTTCCAATGGCCACAGACTTTTGGGCCAGTTCTCACTAGTACGTCGGCTCTATCGTGTTCGTCGCGCCAGCTGAGCTCTTTGCAGTAAGAGATGGATTGTGGACCGCGCAACGCTCAAGCAGGCGCGCGCGGACGATCTGCAGTACGTTGATGACCCGGAGCAGCTGGAATTTCTGAACATTTATTTCGCGAATCGTGAGTCTTTCGTCTCGAAATGCGTGCTGCGTGCTGCGTACACGACGTTTGCATCGCATGGCACGCATACACGCGCGTGCGCTCTCGGGCAAGGTATAATCTAACTGACTGACATTCGCGCTGCAGTCATCTCGAAACTGGGCAAGCTCCTCAGCTTTCGCCAACGCGCAATCGCCACCGCCACCGTCTTCTTCCGCCGCTTCTACATCAAAAACTCCTACTGCGAGACCGACCCCTACATCGTCATCGCCGCCTGCTGCTACGTCGCCGCCAAAGCCGAAGAGTCCCCCGTGCACATCAAGAACGTCGTCTCCGAGTCCCGCACCCTCTTCAGCCGTGAGTGCCTCCATCCTCCTCCTTCCCTTCCTAAACCAAATACTGACACATTCAGTCACGGCAGAGGAAGGCTACGGCGTCAAGCACTTCCCCTCGGACAACTCCAAGCTCGCAGAGATGGAGTTCTACCTCGTCGACGACCTCGAGTGCGACCTCACCGTCTTCCACCCGTACCGCACCCTCATGACGCTCTGCGGCAAGGAAGGCAGCGGGGCCGGCGCGGGCGCCGAGGCGGGCGAGCTCGGGACGGGCATCGGCGCGGACGACGGGCCGCGGTACTGGGGCACGGGAGAAGGCAAGCTCGAGCTCGGCGAGGGGCCGCTGCAGATGGCCTGGTGCGTGCCGTTCTCCATTCTCCGTCTCAGTCCCAGAACGCTCGCATCTAACGAGCACCACAGGCTCATCATCAACGACACGTACCGCTCCGAGCTCTGCCTGCTCTACCCGCCCCACCTCATCGCCATCGCCGCCATCTACCTCACCCTCATCTTCAACGGCGACATGCGCGCCGCCCTCCAGCAGCCCCCCGCAGCCCCCCAGCCGCAGCGCCGCTCCTCGCGCACGCACGCGAGCGCCAAGAAGCCGCCGCCCGACGCCGTCGGCTTCCTCGCCGGCCTCAACGTCAGCCTGCCCGCCGTCGCGACGCTCGCGCAGGAGATCATCGCGCTCTACGCGCTGTGCGAGCGCTACCGCGAGGACAGCGTCGCCGAGGGCGGCACGTGGGGCGGCCGGCGCCGCGAGGACAGCGCGGCGCGCGATGTGGGTGCGGTGACGCCCGCGGCGATGACGAGGCTTGTGATGAAGATGCGCAAGGAGCGGCTGGAGGACATGATGCACCCACCCAGCGGGCGGCCGATGGCGGTGAACCGGATGTTGGAGCGGACGCATGCGGGGGGGTGAGGCGACGCTGGGCATCGACCGCTGATCGCGCCGGCGATGCACTTTGTATGTACGTCGTCGCGGGCCTGATTCACGCACCCGTGATGCGTGTTTCGTTTTTTCGCGCGTCCATTGCCGGCATCGCTGACCGGCACCGAATCTCTTAGGGACGAAGCATTCGTCCCCACCGCAAACGATGCGCTCAGAAGCTGGGACAGCCGCTCTTGCGAGCGCACCGAGCATGCATGAAGCAGCCCAGCGAGGGCAGACGTGCCTGCGTCGCCGGCAGCGATGACGACGACGACGACGACGACGACGAAGCCGAGCTCGTCGTGCCGAGCGACGGCGAGCGGTGCATTCTGCACCGATCGCTGGCGTTGCTTTCGACTCCCCTTCCGACTCTTTCCGACCCAGTGGGGCCTCATGCGTCTACCACACCGAGCCACTCGCTCCTCTTTCGTCTCTCAGCCACTCCTTCTTGCGCTTCAGCACGAGTTGCGTGCTGCAAGACGAAATGTAAGTTCAAAGTTTACGAGTGTGAACGGAGATGGACACTCACGGCCCGTTCTTGCAGGAATACCATTCACTTTCGCGGCCGGTACAACGGCGAGCACGCGATACCAACGACACGCCCCATCAATGCGGCGTACCCACCCCCTTCCACCCGATATATTCGCCGTGCTCCCGCGTGCCGTGCGGCATACCATGCGCCAGTCAAAGGGATCCCCTGCATGCACCGAGACAGGTGCGGGGTGCCGACGAGAGAAGGGGGCGATGCGCGCGACCGACAACCATTCCGCGCGCAGACCCCACCGGTGCTGCTCTAGTCTCTCGTATGCCACCCGCTGCGGGGCGCTCCAGTCGGGTGACTGCGTGAGGGCGACAGTGCGAGGGCGCTGTTTCACAATCAAGAGCGAGGGGAGAGTCGAGGAGAACACGGATAGATGGGCGGGTGAGACGGGCCCAACGGAAACACGGTGAGCACGAAATTCATGAACTATCATGAAAATGCAGACTTACGGACCTTTCGTGCAAGGCAAGAAGACAGGACATCCAGCGCGGCGGCATGGGGACGCTGCGCTGCGCGCAGCTCCGCGCCATGTGCTTCCCTCGCCAGGACCGGAACGCGTGTCAGCGGCCCGCCCACACCGTCATTGTATCCTCCTCAGGCGCAGGCCGCTCGCCGCGGGGCCAAAATCCGGGAATTTTGGGCGCATTTCGGGCGCTTATCTGATTTCTAGCAACAGCAAAGCGACGAGCTTCGCGCAGGGAAAACGGGAGATGCAGGAAGACATTCGGAAGGCCGGTAAGCACGAATGTGAGCACATATGATAATAAGCAAGACTCACCCACCCTGGCAGGGCGAACATATGGACGCTGCGCTTCGCGCAGCTCCGCGCTCGCAAAAGGTGTCAGCGACCTGCTGACACCGAATATTTGCCCTTGTGCACGGTAGGCCGCTCGCCGCGGGGCCGAAATCGCAGAATTTCGGAGGCTGCTATGGCGTTTTCGCAGGAATGCCATTCCCTTCGACGGCCAGTACAACGACGCGCATGCAACACCGACGACGCGCCCCACCAACGCGATGCAGCCGTCCCCTCCCACCCAAAATCGACGTATTCCCCCGCCGTGCAGCGTCGCGTGTGACAGACAGAGGGATCCGCTCCATGCACCGAGACAGGTGCGGGGTGCCGACAAGAGAAGGTGACGGTACATCCGACCGGCAACCGCCCCATGCGCAGACGCCGCTGGTGCTGCTCTAGCACCTCGTACGCCGCTCGCCGCGGAGCGCCGCGGGGCCAATATCCACGGGTTTTGTGCGCGTGTTCGGCACTTATTTCATTTCTAGGAGCAGCAAAACAACGAGCTTCGCGCAGGGAAAATGGGAGCTGCAGGGACACTCGGAAGGCGGGTAAGCACGAATGCGGGTACAAACGATAACGTCCAAGACTTACCTATCCCGGCAGGGCGAACGTGTGAACGCTGCGCTTCGCGCAGCTCCGCGCTCGCAAAAGGTGTCAGCGGCCTGCTGACACCGAATATTTGCCCTTGTGCACGGTAGGCCGCTCGCCGCAGAGCCGAAATCCCAGAATTCGGGAGGGTGCTATGGGCGCTTATTTGTTTTTTTAGGAGGAGCAAAATGACGGACTTCTAGCAGGGGAAATGGGGCGGCGCGGGAGACATAGAAATCCAGGTAAGCACGAATCAGCGCACGCTGGACAACGACGCGAACTTACCTGTATCCAGCAACCAACGCGCAGATGCTGTGCTGCTTCCTGCCCCGATTGCAGGCGTGGTCGTCAACTCCTGTGTCTCACATTTGGAGTCTGCGGACCCTTACAAGGCCGCGCGGCTGTCCCGCGTGCTCGGCACACCCCATATGAAGTGCAGCGGCCCTCGCGGCCTACAATCGACGTGGGCATCGTAGGCAGACGGCGACACAGTGGCGAACGCCGCGCAGCTCGCA
The DNA here is from genome assembly GCA_002286715.1 of Dentipellis sp. KUC8613. Lineage (NCBI taxonomy): Eukaryota > Fungi > Basidiomycota > Agaricomycetes > Russulales > Hericiaceae > Dentipellis > Dentipellis sp. KUC8613. The sequence continues at coordinate 38,895 of NSJX01000108.1, forward strand.
CGAAATGGGCGGTGCGACAGCTTCGAGTTGCACTGGATGAACAGCGAGGAGTGCCCCCAAGGCCTCGCGAGTCGTGTGCCGAGGACCTAGTCGCTGCGCGTGTCACGGCTTTGTTTGCTAGGATTATGGACAGTCAGAAGTTATCATATATTAGTGATGTAGTGTACTCACCTGTACATATTTTCTACGAGTGAATGAAATGAGCCTTCGACGAAAAACATAAAGCGTGAGTGAAACTCAAATTTGAATAACAACGCGCAACTTGCCGGATGCGGCGACCAGGTTCGCAAGTTCGCCGCTTGCGACTTCCCACCACTCACACTG
>NSJX01000109.1:0-20218 GCA_002286715.1 Dentipellis sp. KUC8613
CGAGAGAGCAGGTGACAGCGGCACGCAAAGGCGCGTGACTGCAGCGCAACCCAGCGCATGACCGCACAGAGGCCGGCGGCGGGTGCATACGGCGGGTGGATGGCGGCGGCGGGCGCGTGGAGGGCGACAGAGGGCGGCGGAGGGCGGCGGAGGGCGGCGGAGGGCACGTGGAGGACGTGTGCGACCCGAAGAGGGTGTGTACGGCGCGTACGGCACGTACGTACAGCGCGTGAGGGCAGCGGAGACGGCGGCAGGCGGCGCAAGGAGGGCGGCGGAGACGGCAGTGGAGATGGCGTTGGATGGCGCGTAGAGGGCGCGTACGGCGCGTGAGGGCAGCAGGCGGCGCGAGGAGGGCGGCGGAATGGCAGCGGACGGCGCGGAGACGGCGGAGACGGCACGAGGAGGCGGCGGAGGGCGCATGGAGGCGGTAGACGGCGCGTAGAGGGCGAGGACGGGACGAGGACGGCGACGGGCAAACGAGGGCGGCGGTGGGATGACAGACGGCGGCGGTGGGATGACAGACGGCGGCGGTGGGATGACAGACGGCGGCGGTGGGATGACAGACGGCGGCAGCGGGCGGCTGTGGGTGCGAACAGGCGGCAGTGGACGAGTGTGGACAGCGGCAGGATGTCCTGGGGTGAGAGACGGCGGCAGTGGGACACGCCTGTGCGAGGAGGGCGCGTTGAGGGCGGCGGACAGCGCAGGGAGGGCGGACAGGGCATAGGGAGGGCGGACAGGGCATAGGGAGGGCGGACAGGGCATAGGGAGGGCGCTGGGAGAGCGCGAACGGCCCAAGGAGGCCGCGTAGGGCGCAAGGAGGCCGCGTCGAGGGCGCAGATGGCGCGTCGAGGGCGCGGATGGCGTGTCGAGGGCACGGACAGAGTGTTGAAGGTGGCAGTGGGCGAACGAGGGCGGGGAGGGCGCGTAGGGCGCGTAGGGCGCGTGGAGCGCGTGGAGGGCGCGTAGGGTGCTTGGAGGGCGTGAGGAGACGGTGGAGAGAGCGGGGAGGGCACATACGGTGCGTACGGCGCGAGGATGGCGCGATGACGGTGCGATGACAGTGCGAGGAAGCGGTGTTGAGGGCGTCGAGGGAGGGCGGTGGACGGCGCATGGAGGGCGTGAGGAGGCAGCAGAGAGGGTGTCGAACGCGGCGGTGGGCGAACGAGGGCGGGGAGGGCAGCAGGGAGGGCGTGTAGGGCGCGTAGGGTACGGGGGGGGCACGTGCGGCGTGTGGAGGCGGTGTCGAGGGTGGCAACGGGGCGTGGCGTAGAGGGCGGCAGAGGGCGCCGGGGCGCGTTGACGGCGCGTCGACGACGCGTATGGGGCGTGGAGGGGGCGTAGAGGGGCAGAGATGGCGGCAGAGGGCGGCGCGGCGCGTCGACGGCGCGTCGATGGGGCGTTTGGGGCGTGGAGGGGGCGCAGAGGGGGCATAGAGGGGCGGAGAGGGCGGCAGAGGGGGCGTAGAGGGGCGGAGATGGCGCGTAGAAGGGCGTAGAGGGGGCATAGAGAGGCGTAGAGGGCAGCAGAGGGCGGCAGGGCGTGTCGACGGCGCATAGAGGGCCGGAGAGGGGAGAGGACGGCAGAGGGCGGCATGGAGGACACGAGCAGACAAACTAAAGAACGCAAGCCCGGGATCCCGGGCTCGCGTGGTCAGTCAACGGTAAAGTCAAAGCGGCGGTGACGTACCTATACTGCACACAAACCTACTTCTCTCCTGCCATTCGAACGTCAGTCTGTGTGGGTTGAGGACACGCGCACCGGAGGCTGTGGGGTGTAGAGTTGTATGGTGAGCTGCTATGACGAGGCGTGTCTCTGCGACCATGACCAGCTTCGGCAATTCCCGTGAAGTGCGCGCATGGTCTTGTCGACGAATCGAATCACTCTACGACACTCAAAAAAAATCTTTAAATTGTCGAATAAATTATGATACGTGTAGGATACTATGCATGACCAGTAAAGACGATGCGAAACGTAGAATCGAACTATTAGTGCCAATACTTGCAGACTTCCGCAATAGAGTCCATTTCCGCGACGCGACTTCGAGTTTGCAAGCGACTGTGATGCTCCAAAAACATAATAAATTGATGATTTGTCTGTAGTACCGTTTTCCATACACAGTTCAAATTTCACGGCGATTGAGCAAATATTAGAGCATACAGAAAATGAATATGTCGGAAAGTGAGCAGATGTGGCGGTAGTGCGTGGGAAACGGTTTCCTGTTTCCGCGATTAAAAGTTTCGACACGTCTGCCAGCCGTCTCTAATTAGAAGTGATTCATGGCTGAATCAGAACCCTCACTGCCCCTTCACGCGCCTCGGGCCACCCTGGTTTGTGCCCTTGAGCCCCGCCCGCGTCTCCTGCCACAGGCCAGCGTCGATCGCGCCCTGGCGCCCCGTGTGCATGCTCTATTCGCGCTGGCCCTCCTTGCGCTGTCCTCGCGCCCTTCGCACCCTCCTCACGCCCTCTGCTGCCTCTGCACACCCTCCGCACGCCCTCCGCCGCCTCTGCACGCCCTCCTCCGTCTCCACACGCTGTTCGCCGCCACCGTGTGCCATCCACGCCATGTGCACGCTGTCCGTTGCCTCTGCACACCCTCCGCACGCCCTCCGCATGCCCTCTGCATGCCATCCCTCGCCATGTACACCCCGTATGCGCCGCACTTGACCCGTCCGCGCTGACCTCGCTGACCTCGCACCGACCTCGCACCCTTTGTGTCGTCCTCACGCCCTCCGCCGCTCCCGCACGCCCTCCGCACACCCTCTCGTGCCCCAGCACGTCTCAACCCCGTCCTCGCCGCCGCCGCTCATTCGCCGCCATCCTCAACCGCCCACCACCACCTCCTCGCGCGCCACCGCCTCGCCGTCTCTGCGCGCCCGCCGCTGCCGTCGCTCATCTGCCGCCGCCGTCGCTCGTCCACGGCCGTCCTCGCCTGCCCACCACCACCTCCTCGCGCGCCAGCGCATCCCACCACCTTCTCCTTGCACGCCACCGCCTCGCTGTCTCTGCGTGCCCGCCGTGACTGTCGCTCGTCTGCCGCCGCTGTCACTCGTCCGCCACCGCCGTCACTCGTCCACCGCTGCCATCACTCGTCCGCTGCCACCGTCGCTTTCCCACGGCCGTCCTCGCCCGTCCACCACCACCTCCTCGCGCGCCAGCGCATCCCACCGCCACCATCACTCGTCCACAGCCACTGTTGCTTGTGCGCCGCTGCCATCGCTCGTCCGCCACCGTCCTCGCTCGCCCACCGCCGCCTCCTCCCACCCCAGCGTATGCCACCGCCGTCTTCGCGCGCCCACAGCAGTGTCCTCGTGCCCCAGCACGACTTCTCCGCGCCTGCCTCGCGCCCTCCTTGCGTCGTTCGCCCTCTCCGTGCCGTCTGCCACCCTCTCCGCGCCCTATGTACGCCGCACGCGCCCTCCACTGCACGCTGTACACACTATCCACCATCCTCTCCACGCCGTCTGCCACCTCTCCGTGCCCGCTGCATGCCGTAGGTGCCCTTCGCGCCCTGTTTGCGCCCTCCTCACGCCCCGTCCGTGCAGTCCGCCGCCTCTTTGCCACCTCCACCACCCTCTCAGCGCCGTCCGCCTGCTGCACGCGTCGTCCTTGCGCCGTCTGCGCTGTGTGTGCACCATCTGCCCTTGCACTGTCTCCTGCGACCTCCACCCACCAGCCCCTCACCCGCAGGTACCTGCACTTTCTATGCATTGTTTGTGCCATCCAGGTTGTCCATGTGCCCTCTGGATCTTTGTGGTAAGTTTCTTTCCTACCTTCCTAGTTCTGTCTTCAACTGAACTGCCCACAGGCTGTTAAGTGTTTCATTGCAATGGTGTGTTGTTCTCTCCAATCTCCAAGGCTTTCATTGATATTCAACATGGACCTTTCAGATGACTCTTTGCCATTGAGAAATCTGATCATTATTATTTTCTTTTGGTTAGGGTCTTGATAGTTGTTGTATACTGGTTCTTTTGTATTCTTATTGTAGCAATCACTGAAATGGATTTCAATGCTCCCACTATTTGGATTTGAGCATATGGGGGAATCTTGAATATCCCACCTGGACATCATAATGAAACTAGTGGGGAGTGGGCCGGCAAGCGGCAGGTACTGATTCATCTTTGAGGGTGGACATGTCTTGGCTTCAATTTTTTACATCATCTCACATATTTAATCATCATCCAATTCTTGTTGTGATTTTGCATGATCTTTTGTTGTTTGCATGATGTATGTCTTCTGAAAGTGAAAAAGTTATACATCTGAGAAATTTAACCATATTCTAAGGCAGTTTATGGGCCAGATAATCCTCATAGGCTGGTAGAAAGATATCTGTCTTGATAGTTTTATGATTGCTAGAGAAGGTACCTTTATATGTATATAGATACCTTGCTATTCCCAAACACACCTTTTCATCATCACTATTTCTTCTCCCAACAGTTCACACACTATAAAAATTATCAGGCTTGTTCATTGTCACAAGGAGTCCTGCAGCTATTGAAATATTGTTGGCTTCAATAACAGGAACACTTGCATTGGGCCTCAAGGACACTGGAATGGAAACAAGGATACATTATATTGCCAGCACTATTCTGATTCATCTATGAATCAGTCTTAAGTATCAACATTCTCACTACGGTTTGCAGAATCGACGTCCTCAACTTTTTCGCTGCTTCGGGGAATGGTCTCCCACGACTTCAGCCACATTGGTTCACTTCCAATTGTATTCGTTTTTCAGACAGTTCAAATGGTGTTCAATCAACACGATATTTGGCACACATATGGATCAGTATTATATCTACAAGATGTCAAAAATTTGCAAATTTTGAATTTCTATATCACTCAGAAAACTGAAGTCGCGCTGTGCTAGAGATAGTGAGATTGAAAGTTACGACTGCAGAGACGCGAAAACAACACGAGAGCCTCCCAAAATATTCTAACAGGTAGATTGACTAAGTTTCAGCAGCCTCTAATTTCCTAGTAATTCTGGCAAATTTATTAAGCCCTCGGAGAACCTGTCTTTGTGTGACCACCGCGTCAAGGAGCCCTACACGGGAATTGCCGAGAGTGGTCGTCGCGCGGAAGATGTGATAAGTCGATGCTCGTTTACTCCTACTCCTCACGCCCTCGGCGTCTTCATCCGCCATGCACCCGCATACACACAAACTCATCCACACGCATTCCCATGCCCCCATCCACCCAACAGCTGACACTCACAAGCCGAGAAGAAGGGAAGTTTGGAGGAGGGTGGAACAGCCCAAAGGGGCTGTAATAGGTACGTTCGTTATTCCCTTCTGCCTTTTCCCTCCTCATGTCTCTAGTCACCGCACTCTGCATGCGCCGTCTCACAAGTGCCCCTGTATCGCCACTCTCCCCCTAGCAACGGCTTGACAGACGGTCGACTCCCATCGCGCCGCCCTCTGCTGCATGCCCACGACGCCCTCTTCGCATCTCCGCCGCCCTCCTCGCGTCTCCACGCGCCGCGCATCCGCCGTCGTTCCACGCCCACGCGTGGCTGTTTCGCGCCCGTACGCCACCGTTTTGCGCTTGTGTATCTGCGACACCGCGTCCCGTGCCTCCGCCATCCTCGCGCGGCCCCGCCGCCCTCCCATGTCCACGCGCCGCCGCCGTTTCGTGCCCGTACGCCACCCTTTTGCGCTCGTACGCCGCCGTTTTGCGCCCGCGTGCCCGTGCCGCCCTGTCCTGCACTTCCGCCGGCCTTGCAAGCTCCCGTCATCCCTCTTCGCGCCCTGCCGCACCCTTTTCGCGTCCCATGGGGTCGCCTCGCACCCCGTGGGCCATCTCGTGCCTCACCTCGCCGTTTCAGTGCCCCGCACTGCCGTTCTCGCGGTTTGCACGCGGCGCCCTGTTGTCTCGCGTCCCACCGCGTCCTCTTGTGCCTCGCCCCGCCGTTTGCGTGCCCCACCACGCCGTCTTCGCGCGGCGTCGCTCGCTCTCAACACCCCGCCCCGCCGTCTTTGTGCGGTGCTGCGCGGTCTCGGCCCCCGTTCTGCCTTTTTTGCGGCCCCTGCCGTCGTGGCGTAGTGTCACGCCCTGTCGCGCAGCGCAACGCGCTCTCAACACCCCGCCCCGCCCTCTTCACATCCCGTAGGGCCACCTCGCGGCCACCGCGCCGTCTGTGCGTCACGCTGCACCCTCTTTCACCACGCTGCGCGGTCTATGCGGCCCACCCCGCTGTTTTCGCGTCGCGCCGCGCGCTCTCAGCTGCGCCGCCATCGCGCTAAATCTGCGCCTCACCGATGCCGTCTCGCGCCCCACCGACGTCGCCGCTCTCGCACCGCCACGCCCCGCCGTTCGTCCTCACCCTCGAGCCGCCGTTCTCCGCCATCGCGCCACCATCGTGCTCGACGCGCCCCCATCGCACCCCCATCACGCGCCTTACGCCTCGCGCGCGTCGCCCCGGGCCACCATCACGCCCCTGGCAGCCGTCGTCGCAGCACCTGCCGGCCGCCGTCACGCCCCTTGCGCCGCCGCCACCACGCGTCTCGCACTCCCACGCGTCACCGCGCTCCCATCGTGCGCCGCGCGCCGCCGCGTCACGCTTCCGTCGTGCACCTCGTGCTGCCGTCGCGCCGTCGCACCGTTCCGGGCCGCTGTCACACCCCTGCGGGTGCGGCAGGGGGCCGTTTCGCGCCCCCCGCCGTCATCTCCCGCCCCCTGCCGCCCCCTCGCTAACCCACGCTGCCGTCGCTCACCGCCATTCGCCCCCACGCGCTGTGTCTCGCCCCCGCTTGCCTTATCTCGCCCCCACTCGCCGTCTTCCGCCCCCACTCGCCTTCTCCCGCCCCCGCACGCCGTGTCTCATCCCCGCACGCCGTATCTCGCTTCGATGCTTCACGCCGCCGCCTTCCACTCTTCGGGCCCCGCTGGACCGTCTGCGACCCACGCCGCCGTCTGCACCCCCCCGCACCGTCTTTGGGCCCTCTGCGTCCCACCGCACCGTCAGCGCCCCACCATGCGCTCTTTGAGCCCATGTGGCCGTCTGCGTGCCGCCCTGCCGTCTTCGGGGCCCTCCGCTGCGCCGTCTTCGGGCCCCATGGGGCCGTCTTGCGCCCCACGCCCCCGTCTGCGCGTGCCGCCGCGCCCTCTGAACGGCCCGCCGCGCCCTCTGTGCCCCATGCCGCCCTCCGCATGTCTCACGCCGCCCTCTGCGCGTCGCTCCGCACCGTCTTCGCGTAATGAAGGGGCCATTGCGCGCCCCACCCCCCAGCGCAACGTCGGCAGAGCAGCTGGATGACGCCGTCATAGGTAAGTTTGTTCTTTTTCTGCCTCTCTCGTGCTGCCCCCGCCGTCCGTTGCGCCTCCGCCTCACAGCTCGCTTGCGCCGCCCACGCACCCCCGCACCGCCATCACACACATCAACGGCGCCGTCTCGGGCTAGTCTGGTGCCCCCCTAGCACGCGTCGCCGCCTCGCGTGCCCGCGCCGCCCTCTCCCGCGCCTACGCCGCCTTTTACGCCGTCACGCCGCCGCGCCCCTCTGCGCCGTTGTTGTGCCCCTCTGCACCGCCGTCATGCTCCTCTGCACCGTTTTGTGCGCTGCACGCCGCTGTCGCGCCCCAGAGAAATCATTACACGCTCCGGCCGCTGTGTTTCACCCCGTCACACCTATGTGCCCCACCCCGTCCACTCAATCCCCGTGCCACCGTCTGCTGCGCCGTCGCGCCCTCTTGCACCCCGTGGCGCTGTCTCGCCGCCTTCTTGACCGCCATCCCGCCATCATGCGCCCCGTCGTGCCCTCTCAAACATTGCGGCGCCGTCTGCTGTGCCGTCGTGCACTCTGGCCTCCTGTGACACTGCCTCGTCACCCTCGTGCACCCTCGCGTCGCCATCACCCGCCGTGGCTCGCCGCCGCGAACCCGTGCTGCTGTCATGTGCCATCACGCGCCCCCGCATTGACGTCGATGCCCTGCGTCTCCTCGGCATGTGCCGTCGCAAACGGCGCCGTTCCGTGGTGCGTGGCCCTGGGCTGCTCTCGTGCTCCCCCTCGCGGCCGCCCCCCACCCCCAGCTCCCACCATGAGCGCCCACGCCGCCATCACATGCCTGGGGCACCATTTTGTGGCCCGTGACCCCACGTCGCCCCCATGTTACCGTCACGCATGCCCAAGATGGAGGCATGTAGGAGTCCGAGGGGCAGAGTGACACGAAGTCGCAATAGGTAAGTTTTTTTGTTCCCTGCCATGTTGCCCCGCCCCGCTCCTGTCGCCTGCCGCCCTCGTTCGAGCCCCCGCCCGTACTTTCACCACCTCGCGCGCCCTAGCAACGGCGCTCGACACGCGCTTTACGCCATCTTGCTGCCCCGTGCGCTGTTGCCTCGCTCTGCACCCCCACACCCCGCCACGTCCCGCCATGTACGCCATCTCAGCGCCTCCGACACCTTCCCGCTGCACCGTATCTGCCCCATGCGCTGCCGCCGCGCCCTGCGTGCCTTAGCAACGGCGGACGACGCGCGCCCCACACCCCCTCAGCACGTGATTCGGCTCCACGCCGCCTCTCAACCGCTTTGCGTGCCGTCCCTGCGCCCTGCCCGCCATAGCAACGGCCTAGGACCCACGCCCTACGCCACCTCGCTGCGCCCTGCGCCGTCGTGTCGTGCTGCACGCCTACGCCTCGCCATGTAGGTCTTTCTGTCGCCAGCAATGGCACAGGTTGGTTCTCGCCGCCTCGCCCTCGCTCTCGCCACCCCGGTCGCCCTCACATCACTGCCTCGCACACCCAGTAACCGCCCCTGCGCCGTCGCGGTGCCCTGCACGCTTCAGCAACGGCGCAGGACGTGTGTTTCACCCCTGCACGCCGCTGTTTCACACTCGCATACTGCCGTTTCGTGCCCGTACACCGCCGTTCCACGCCCCCGTGTCTGCGCTGCCATCTCCCCCGCCTCCGCCGCCTTTTTACGCCCCGTAACTGCCCCCCGCGCCATCGCTGCACCTTGCATGCCTTAGCAACAGCGCAGGACGCGCGTTCTATGCCCGCGCGCCGCCGTTCCATGCCCGTACGCCGCCATTATGTCCGCACCGCCCCCTTCTGCAACTCCACCACCCTATCCCGTGCCCGTAACCGCCTTGTGCGTCGTTGTTGCGCCCTGTCCGCCCTTGCAACGGCGGACGACGAGCGCCCCATACCCTCTCAGTGGGTGAAACACCTTTGTGCTGCCCCGCAACCGCCCCATGTGCCGTCGCTGCGCCCTACCCGCCTTAGCAACAGCACAGGAGATGCATTCCAGGCCCGCGGGTGGCCGTTTTGCCCCCGTTCGCCCACCGTTTGACGCCCCCGTGCTTGTGCCGCCCTCTCCAGCACCACCGCCGCACTCTCCCGCACTGCCCTCGTGTGGCCCCACACCACCCCTGTGCCGCTGTTTCACGCCCCTGCGCCCCCCGCTTCACTGCTGCGCACCCTAGCAACGGCGCAGGCTACATGTGGCACGACAAGGCGTGCCGCATGTGCCCTAGTAATGGCACAGACTGTGCGCTCTCAGACCACCCCATCCGCCATGTCGACTCCCCGCACGCCATATGGTCCCCCGCACGCCATAGCAACGAGGCAAGCGGCGTGCTGTGCGTCGTGTTGTCTCGCGGTGTCTGCGCCGTCTTATGCGCGTGGTTGTCTCTCGCGCACCCTCGTTCTTGCCCCTCTGCCTTTACTTTTGCCTGCACTCGCCGTCTGCGCGCTGTACCTCTCACCCACCCTTCCCTTTCGCGCCGTTTTGCGCTGTCTGCACCGTTTCGCGTTGTCCGCGCCATTTCGCGCTGTCTGCGCCGCTTCGCATCGTGCCGCCTGTGCCGCTTCGCGTCATGCCGCCTGCACTGTCTCACCTCGCGCCCGCTCCCTCACTCTGCCGCTACGCGCCGTCACTTGGCTGTCACACATTCCGTGCAGCCGTCGTGCACCGTCTGGACACCCATCACACCCTCTTGCGCCCCGTGGCGCGCCCTCCCCGCGATCTGGCGCCCCGTGATGCCGTATAATGCCCTGCTACGCCCTCTCGGCCCCCTGGCGACCCTCTTGCACAATGTTGCCTCGCTGTGCTCGTGCACCGCACCATGCCGTCTGAACCCATGTGCAGCCGCCTCCCGCCCTGTCACATCTTCTCGCGCTCCATCATGCTCTATGGCGCTGTGTAGTGTTGTGTTGCATGCATGGCCTTCCACCCTGCACTGCCTTCTTGACCCTCCCCGTGTGTACTTTTGTGCTGCAGCTTTTTCAATGCTCACATTGAATAGTGGCTATTGTGTCATAGCAGGCTTGATGTAAGTTCCAATGTATGTGGCTCTGTTATTATGCTTTTGCATGGCATGTTTATTCTTCTTTTGTTTAATATCTGGGTACTGAAAATTCTGTTGGATATCTTGTAGGGATACATTGAGTCTGATACCTGATTATTTTTATATCTGTTGTATAGTTAAGTGTGGTGTATGATAGTTCTGATTCATCCATGAATCAGTTCTAAATATGGGGCGGCCCTTAGGAACTCGCGCAACCTCGCATCGCCCCGTTAGGAAGTCAGTTCTCACGGTTCGAGCCCCATCTGTTCACTTTTCAACATGTTTGTTTTCTGTATGCTCTGAAATGTAGCCAATATAGCTGAAACTTTGTATGTACATTGAAAACTTTGCTATGCACCTGTCCTGAATTTTGCATATTTTTTAAAGGTAAAAAGCGTCTGCAAAGTCGAAGTCGCGTCGCGGAAAAGGGCTCCATTGACGAAATCCACAGATTCCGAGCCCAATTATGCAGTAAATAATCTCGCATCTTTTGCCTTGCTCACAATATGTACTACGCATACTCCCTAATTTATTTTGTATTTTGGCAATTTTATCACAGCCTGAGGAAGCATTCTGATCTGTCGACGAGACCACGCGCGCTTTGCGGGAATTGCCGAAGGCAGTCGTGACAGACTCGTCTCGTCGTTCCAGCTCACTACACTCCTCATCGTGACAGACAGACTGCCGCACGCGCACGCACACACGAACACGCATACGAACATGCACACGCACTCAAGTCTGCTCGCCCGGCAAATGGTACTCAGACAGATGGGAGAGGCAGAGCGACAGGAAAAAGATAAGTTCTTTCTACTACCTCTTTCTTCTTTCTTCCTTTTATTTTCCTTCTCATTCGCCCTCGCCGCACTGTCTCAACCCCGGTGGGGCTCTCTTCACACCCCCGTCCGCCCTCATGCTCCGTAACACGCCGTGACGGGCTGTCGCTCGCCGCACTCGCCCTCACCGCCCTCACCGCCCTCACTCGGCCGTCGCGCACCATCGCGCTGCCGTCGCTGGCCCACCGGCGCTGTTATACGCTCTCTGAGGGGCGCCCGCCCCGCCGTCGTCGTGTCGTGTCACGCCCTGTTGCGCGGCGCGACGCACTCTCTACACCCCGCCCCGCCCATGTTGCTCCCGCTCGCCATACGTCGCGCCACCGCACTCGCCGTCTAACAGTCCCACCCGCAGTCTGGCAGCTCCACGCAGCCCCACGTGCCATGTTGCACCACTGTGCGCCGCCGTGTTGTGCCACCCTGTGCCGTGTTGCGCCGTCCGCGCCGTGCTGCGCCTGCCCTCCCCCTCGCACGCACCCATCGTCTCACCCTCGCCGCTCTGCCCTCGTGTTGCACTCGCGTGTGCTCGCAGGCGTAGCTCGCGCCGCCTCGTGCTCACCGTGCCGCCTCACCTTTGCCCTCGTGCCTGCTCGGGGCATTCTCGTGCCCCATGCCGCCGTATTCCACCTCGCTGGGCCGTCTGCGACCCGCCTCACCGTCTTCCGCCGTGCCGCGCCGTCTTCTGCCCATGCCGCCGCTTTCCACCCAACGCCGCCGTATCCCGCCTGCACTCGTTGTTTCGCGTCCCTGCTCATTGTATCCCGCCCCGCGCGCCGTATCCCGGCCCCGCGCACCGTATCCAGACCCCGCTCACCGTATCCAGCCCCCGCTCGCCCTATTTCGCGCCCCACGCCGCCGTCTTCCGCCCCACGCCGCCGCTTTCCGCCCTCGTGCTGCCGCCACGCGCGCCCACCTAGTCCTCTCGCGCCCCAACGGTGCCGCCTCATGGCCCCGCGTCGCCGTATATCGCTGCCGCTCACCCCATGTCGCCCCCGACCCTGCTCTCTCCCGCCCCGCTTGCCGTCCCCCGCCCCCGCTCGCCCCATCTAGCACCCCGCGTGCCATATTCCACCCCCGCTTGCCTTCTCGTGGTCCCGCGTCGCCGTATCCTGTCCCCGCTCGCCGTATCCCGCCCCCGCACACCTTTTCACGGCCCCGCTCGCTGCATCACGCCTGCCCGCCCCGTCTCCCGCCCCCGCTTGTCGTATCGCGCCACCGCGTGCTGTATGCCAGCCCCGCTCGCCCCATCCGTGCCATGTCACGACCACCTGTGCTGTATCCCGGTCATGCACACCGTGTCCCGCCCGCCCGCGCCATCTCCCACCCCTGCTGGGCCCCATGGGGTCGTCTTGCGCACGATGCCGCCGTCTGCGCGACCCGACCCGCCCTCTCCCACCCTCGCCCACCTTCTCGCGTCCCCGCTCGCCGTATGCCGCCCTCGCTCACCGCATCACGCACGCCTGCGCCATCTCCCGTCCCCGCCCATGCCATCTCCCGACTGCCCATGCTGTATCCCGCCCATGTGCGCCACATCCTGCCCGCTCGCATTGTCTCCGGCCCCTGCTCACCCCATCTCTGTCACGCCATGTTACGCCATGTCATGCTTGTGCACAGTAGGTTTTTCTTTCATTCAATATCCAGGCACTGAGAATTCTGTGGGAAACTTTGAAAGGAGACCAAGTCCTTTGTGTGATGGGAGGTTATTTTTATATTATTTCATAGTTAAGTGTGATGTATGACAGTTCTGACAATATAATCTATTACCATTGTTATTCCATTGTCCTGACCACCAATGCAAGTACTTCTGCTATTGAATTCACAATGTTGCAATAACTGCAGGACTCCCAGTGACATTGTACAAGCCTAATGATTCTAGAGTGTGTGTAATATAGGGAGGAGAAATAATAACAATAGTAAGGTACCATTGAAGATAGCAAAACATCAGAAAATTGTGCAAAAATCATACAAAGAATTGGATGATAATTAAATATGTGACATTATGTAATAATTTGAAATCAAGACATATCCTCAAAGATGAATCAGAACCTGCCGCTTGCCGGCCCACTCCTCACTAGTTCTATAAATATATCTGCAAGTACTTCTGTTAACTAAGCCAAGAGAGTTTTGACAGATGCAGGACTTGTGGTGACAATGTACAAGCCTGATAATCTCTGGTGTGAAAACTGTAGGGAGGCACTAAGAGCAAATATTCTGATAAAAATAAGTTGAGTAACTATAACTAGAAGATAGACATCATGTAAAGAACAGAAGATCATGTAAAATCATACAAAGAATTGGATGATAAACAAGTATGTGAAATTATCCAATAATTTCAAATCAAGTTATACCCACCCTCAAAGATGAATCAGAACCTGCCGCTTGCCGGCCCACTCCTCACTAGTGAGTTGACAACATTCAAGGAACGGCGTACATCTCAACCAGCTGTGCCTCAAATTGTGGGCCGGCCACATCACAGAATCCACCGGAATGACATCATGTACAATTGCAGGATTGTCGAGGTCAATGACATCCAGAACAGGCGAAACCACGCGATTTTGTCACTATGATAGCATAGCCAGTAACTGATTATAGAAGTTCTGAAGACCTTAACATAGGATGGCAGGCAAAACGATGATAACTGATGCTGAAATAGACATTGGCACCGAACTGAATGAGTAGGATAACCAGAATCACTATGCAAGAAGGACAGCTGTTCCTGACAGCGAGGGCAAGCGATGCGACTTGGTCGTCAGTGACGTGTGTCTGTACATAGTGTGATACGGTATGCAATACAAAGCGTAGCTGCACAAGCGGCAAGGCCATTGCCGCTGTTCACCAGGGCCGTGCAAGGGAGAGAAGGCGGAAGAGACGTGTACAGTATCGAGGAGTGTGGAGGGGGCTTGCTGTTGGGAAGTGGATCCTCGCCGAGGAAGGGGAGGCCAATGTGTGGCCGAGCGTCGAGAGGGAGGATCTGGTAGAATGGCGGAAGAGGGACGACCCGTTCTGGGAGTCGGAGGAATGGTGGGTGTACCTACAGAGATAAGATTTCGATAACCGCAGACAATACTACACCACTTGGAGGGAGTGGCCGATGCGTTGCACGGCAAGACGATTCCTGGAGTTGCTACAGTCAAGCCGAAAAACTCCCGGGCCAATGGCCCTTGCGGACCGGTCGATGCACCCCTTTCACTTCCCTGTAAATACAGCTTTGAAGAAATTATGAATATTCTCGACTTATCTTAGGAAAGCCTCAGAAATTTGGCCCAAACAAATATCTGCCTTCAAAGACCTTGTTCAGGTCACTTCAAAATGAGTAAAAATTTACATTCCGTGGGGATCGAACCCACAATACCTCAAGCCAACACTTATCGACTCGACCGGGAGCTCTGATTGCTGACGATGCGCGCACTTTTTCGCACAGAAGGTGAGTCTATAATAGACGATGCCTTATCAGGAATCGTAAAAATGAGGAGGGCGGGTGACGTGACTCGTTCATTTCGATGAGCAAGCCATTTGGCATCCATGAGTACCTGATTATAAGTGACACTAGGGTGGAGTGGGCCGGCATGCGGCAGGATCTGATTCATCCATGTGTGTTCTTTGTTATAGGTATCATCCAGTTAAACAATTTTATACTAGTGAGGAGTGGGCCGGCAAGCAGCAGGTTCTGATTCATCTTTGAAGGTGAATATGTCTTGACTTCAAATTATTGCATAATCTTCATATTTAATTATAATCTAACTGTTTGTATGACTTTGCATGATCTATGTCTTCCAGGTATTTGACTTACCTTTGTTAGAACATTTACTCTTGGTGACATCGTCAATATGATCTCTTTTATTACTTATAACTCTAAGAGTGAAATGATTCTACATTCAAGAGATATAGGCTTTCTAAAGAGCAATGTAGAGAGTCTAGAATGCTCCCAACAATGACCATGATCAAGAAGCTTCAAGACTCCTCAAAATACTGATATTAGAATCTGTGTGCCTCACTTGGATACTAAGGTGCAAAAGGACAATAGAAAAAAACCCCTTCCCCAAACATAACATACTGGAAGAAAGAAATCAATAACTGGCTAACAATAGACTGAATAGTATCAATCAAGCTACAGCATACAAGTGAGAAGTGGGCCAGCAAGCAGCAGGTTTGAATTTGATTCGAGGTAACACAAGATATCATATCTTGTAGATGAATCAGAACCTGCTGCTTGCCAGCCCACTTCTCACTTGTTAAAATATAGATTGAGCCAGATGGCTGTTATGAGATATGATGTGTTGCTATGACTGCTGCAAGTCCTCCCTACATTCTACAGACAATGTGCTCTATATATACATCTTAGCAACCTCAGCTACCATACATCATATCTAACTGAAGTAATGAAGACATGTTTGTTGACTAAGGCATAAACAGGAAAATCATGTAATTGACTCTGAGAAACCAGTAGTATACATGATATTTACTTTGCCCTAATGGTCCACTGCTTTAACTGAAGATGCCAGTAATATTTATAATCTTCTACAAATGAGAAACCTAGGTAAGAAAAGGGACAACACCATGATAGTGTAAAATTCTGCATGTAGTCTGCAGGAGACACACAACAGTGCACGAGAGGGCACACACGAGGGCACACAATGGCAGAGAGGGCGGGGAGCAGCAAGCGAGCGGGCATGCAATGACGCGCGCGAGAGGGGATGCGAAGGGACACACTCATGCTTGCAGGGGGCATGAGACGGCACTATTGGAGCACGAGACGGTGCTGTTCGAGCACGAGACGGCGCTGTTCGAGCACGAGACAGCGGGGTGTGCGTGTGTAGCAGCAGCGCGAAAGCGGGCAAGTGCAGTGTGGGGCCACTAGCGACGAAAAGATGCTGCTGAGGGGGAGGGGGGTACAACCGTGCGTATGACGTTGACGGGGCACGAGGCGCTGTCACGAGGGCGCGCGACAGCGGCACAGAGGCTGAGATGGCGGTGTAGGGAACGGCGGCACTGCGGCGCATGGCGGCGGGGTGGTGGGCACGTGGCGGCGCGAGGCGGTGCGGTGAGCGAGGCGGATAGTTGGGCGAGACGGCATGGTGGGATGCGAGATGGTGGGTTACGAGACGGCCCGACAGGGCGCGAACAGGCCGCAGCGCGGCATTGTGATGAGCGGCGGGGCGTTGCGAGGGCGCGGCGGAACGCGCAGACAGCAACATCGGGCGCAGGACAGCCGCAAGCAGGCGGGCACGGAACTGCCATGCTGACAGGCGCACGACGGGCACGACGGCAGTGCGAGGGCCGAGAGAGGCAAGGCGGCGAAGGGTGCGATGGCGCGAGCGGCGCGATGGGCGCGACGGACGCGCGACAAGCGCGAGGGCCGAGAAGGGCATGGAGGTGGCAACGGCACGACGGGCACGCAATGGGAGCGACGGCGGCGTGAGGAGAGGCAAGGCAGTGACGGGCGCGATGGCGCGAGCGGCGTGAGGGGTGTGACGCGATGGGCGCGCGACGGGGCAGCAGAGGGAGACGGGGCGAGACGGGGACAAGGGGCGCAACACGGGGAACAACGGGCGCGACACAGGAGCGGTTGCAAAGGCGGGAGGGGCACGAGAAGGGTGCGAGGGGCGGCACGGGCATGACGGCGCGACGACGACACGACGACGCGACGACACGACGACACGACGACACGGCGACACGGCGACAATATGGCGAGGGCAAGAGGGGCGCAACAGCGCAACAGCGCTACGGCGCACGGGAACAAGGGCCCGACAAGGAGGGCGCGACAATGGCGGACGCGATGGTGCGACGGGAGGACGGACGGGCGCGAGGAGGAGGTGAAACAGGACAAGGAGCGCGATGGAGCGAGACGCGAGGGTGCGCAGGCCGACGGGTGCGACGCGACGAGAAGGGCGCGATGAAGAGGGCGCGGTGAGGGTGTGACACCGGCATGAAACCGGCCATATGGCACGAAGATGGCGCGATGGGTGTGCGGGCGCGAAGATGGCGCGACGACGGCGCGAAGATGGGCGAGGGCGCAAAAAGGGTGTGAGGGGCGCTCGAGCGCGACAAGGGCACGAGAAAGCTGGGGTCCGAGTGCAAGACGGGGCTGCTGCTTGTGTGACGGCAATGTGGTCGCACATGGCGATGGCGCGGGGGCGCGCGAGGGCGTGTGGTGGGGTACGAGGGCACGTGTGACGGGGACGATGAAGATGACAAGGAGAGCACGTGCAAGGTGCACGGCACGGCGAGGAAGGCGTGGGCAAGATGAACGGCGACAGGGCGAGACGGCATGCGCAGGCGCCAGAGGGAGGGCGTGTGGGTATGAGGGCGGGGGCATGAGTGACTGCGCCGCCTCTCAACTCCTGCACGAGCCCGAAACAGCATTGCCGGGTACGTCCGGGGGCACATGAGAGTAGCTCGGGCTTGCGGCCGCGACACAGCGGTGCACATGCACGAATTGGCGCGCGGGCTTCGCTAGAGCGCAACACGGCGGCGCTGCAGCGCGAGACGGCAGAGGGTGGCGTTGTTAGGGTGTGAGAGGGCGGGATGGGGTGCCGGCACAAGAGAACGGCTGTGCCGCGCGAGACGGCAGCGTGAATCCAAGTGGTGGCGGGTAGCCAGTGTGCGAGAGGGTGTGGCTGTAGAGCCAGAGGGCGGGCAGGTGGCATGAGAGGGTGGCAGTGCGGCACAAGAACGGCGCGACACGGCAAAATGGGTGCACGAGATGGTGAGCAAATGCAACAGAGGCGAGCAAGACTGGGGAGGGGAGCAGCAAGGTGGCAAGACGACCATGTAAGTGCATGCGACGATGATGCAGGATCGAGCGAGGGCACGTGAGGCGGCAAGAGCACGAACGGCATGACAAGAGCGCAAACGGCGGAGTGATGGGCGAGCGGCGGGGCGTGAGGGCGAGCAGCACAGGATGAGGGCATGGGGGAGCGTCACGAGACACCGTTGCTAGGGCCGCGCCGCCGTTTCAGGCCCACGCGAGGGCGGTGGAGGCGCGGGAGAGGGCGGCATGGGCACAGGGGCGCGGAACGCGCCATTGCTAAGGTGCGCGACGGCGCACGAGGCGGTTACAGGCGCGGGAGAGGGCAGGAGGGGGCAGGAGTGGCGTGGCAGAGGACACAGGAGGCGCGGGAGAGGGCGGCGCGGACACGGGGGCACGGCACGGTGGCGTACGGGCGTTGAACGGGTGTCGCAGCGATGGCGGGGGATGGTTACGGGGGCGGCGGCGGCGTAGGAGAGGACGGCGGCGTAGGAGAGGACGGCGCGAACGCGGCGGCGCGGAACACGAGAGGCTGGTGTGGTCGCGGGATGGGGGCAGCCAGGCGCGAAAGGACAGCGCGGTGCAGGCGCGAGGCAGAGGCCCGGGCGCAGGCACGAGTCGGAGGCGCTGGCACGAGTCGGAGGAGCACAGTGGAGGCGCGAGGGCAACGCTTGCACGGCGTTGCTAAGCGCGGGGTCGGGGTCCGAGCGTGACGTTCAGGCGTGAGCGCCCTATTGAGACCCGAACGCGGCGTCGCTAGGGCACGAGGGCGGCGTCGCTAGGCGCGTGGGGTGCGAGACGGAGCGTGGGTGAGTCAGGGTCGGGCGGCGCGACTGTTCGAACCGCCGAGACGGCGTACAGCGCGCATCGTGCGCCGTTGCTAGGGTGCGCAGGGCGCAGCAACGGCGTAGAGGGGCGGTTACAGGGGCGCTATAGGGCGGTGGAGTTGTGGGAGGGGGCGGCGCAAGCACGGCGGCGTGAAACGGCGGCGTACAAACGCGAAACGAATTGCGCGGGCGTGGAATGCGTGTCGTGCACTGTTGCTATGGCGAGCAGGTGCAGCGATGGTGCGGTGGGCGAGTACTGTGGCAGGACAGAGAGGTGCCAAGAGGGCGTCGTGCGCCGTTGCTAGGGCAGGCATGGCGCAGCGACGGCGCGCGGGGCGGTGGGGCGAAGACGTTCGAGGTACTGAGAGGGCGTACAGCGCGTCGTCCGCCATCGCTAAGGCGGGCAAGGCACCGGGACGGCCGGGGGCGGTTACGGGACGTGCGAGGCGGTGAGAATGCGCACGAGGCGACGTGAGGGCGAGCGGGGCGGCGGGAGCGACAGCGGGGAGCGAGAGGGCGGCAACGGGACCGCGTGCGGCACATCGACGGCGCGAAGGGCGCATGGAGAGCGTGAGGAGGTGGCGGAGAGGGTGGAGAGGGCACGGACGGCGGCGGAGAGGGCGGAGAGGGCGCGTTGAGGGGCGGCGCGAAGGCCTTTGACGCACCGAGAGGGCGTACATGGCGTGGGGGTGCAGCGTGAGACGGTGTGGGGCGCGCGTCGAGCGCCGTTGCTAGGGCGTGCAGCACGGGCAGGGCGGCATCAACTCGAGCGAGGGTGACGGCGGCTCGAACGAGTGCGGCGGGCGACAGGAGTGGCGCGGGGCAACGAGACAGGAACAAGGGAGCAAAAGAAAACTTACCTATCGCGACTTGACGTCGCTCTGCCCCTCGAACTCCTCCTAAGTGCCTCCGTCTTGGCTTGTAGGTGCAGTTCTTTGGGGGCTTCATGGGGCGCGAGTGCATATGCGAGTGCGTGCGGGAGTGCGAGGGCATTCGAGATGGCGATGGCGATGGCGACGACGAGGATAGTCAAGTGATGCAGCTGGCGTCTCGCCAGAGCCACAAAGACCTTCGGCAATTCCCGCACACGGCTCGTCAATGCAGCATTCGCGCAGAGACAAGCTCTCTGTGACCCAAATAAATCACCTAAAATCTCAAATAAATTTGTCAACTCGCAATAATACATGATGGACCTCTGTAATTATTTTCAGGTGAGTTCAATGCTTCTTGCATCGACAATGATACGTCTTCCAATTTGACCCTCTAAAGCACGGCGCGACTTCCGATTTCTGAGCGATGTAGAGATGTGATTGTATTCAACTTTTTATGGCAGGTGTATATACTGGTTTTGTAAATATCGTCAAATTTTCAGAATGATTGAGGATGAATTGAGATGTACAGAAAATAAAAGAGAAGTGTCTTGAACCAATGTGGCTGAAAACCGTGGGAACCAACTTCCCGAACTTGAGATTTTGAAGTTCTTCGAGTTTTAGTGGCTCACCCCATTATTAGAACTGATTCATAGATGAATCAGAA
>NSJX01000109.1:21462-38030 GCA_002286715.1 Dentipellis sp. KUC8613
TGCTCTTTGAGAGAGAGGCCAGATGAGGTGTGAATATGGCATGCACAGCAGCACTATTGGTAGAGCACATGAGATGCAGCATGCAGAGACAGCAGTGGGATAGCATGAGAGGATGGAGCAGCAGAGTTGTGTGTGCTCCAACAAGATGAGCGTGGGAAAAGTGAATGGCATGCCATTCACTTTTCCCACACTCAGAGTCAGGGTGTATGCGACAGCGATGTGGGTGCATGTGGCGGCGGCTCAAAAGGGCAAGAGGGCAGCGAGGGACATGGGGAACGAGAGAGGCTGTGGTGGGCACGTGAGACGGCACCATGGGGCCGAAGGACGGCGGCGTGGGTGCAACAAGGCACGCAGACGGCGACAGGGGCTGAAGACGGCCCAGGGGGCCTGAAGTCAGTGCCATGGGGCACGCAGACGGTGGCGGGGCCTGAAGACAGCACCATCTGGCACACATGATGGCGCCATGGGGTGCGCAGAAGGCTCCAGGGCATGCAAGCATAGGGCCGAAAGACGGTGGCATACACGCCACGTGGCATGCAGATGGCACCATCAGGTGCGCAGATGGCAGCGGAGGGCCCAGCGGGGCATCCAAAGGGTGTGATGGGGTGTGCAGATGGCCCAGCAGAGCACAAAGACGGTGGCGTGGTGTGCGGACAGCACAGCGGGGCCCGAGGACAGCAGCTTGGGGCACAGACAGCCTGACTGGGCGCAAAGATGGCCCAGCAGGGCATCGAGAGCATGCTGGATGGCATGCAGATGGCATTGTGAGACGCAGACGACAGGAGAGAACAAAGACTCACCTTGTACACCTTCCAGTCCCGCACAAGGTTCATCACAGGGCGTCGCTATGGCATCAGATGGCCAAGACAACATCAATAGGGCGCGTCGGTGGTGCATCAGAGAGCGCAGAACACTGTCGCTAGGGTGCAGGGTGTCGCTGTGGCTTCCAAAACGCACACGGCGGGGTGTTGAGAGCGTGCAGCATGGCACGACAGAGCGCAACACCATGCAGCACAGTGCAAAGACGGCGGGGTGGGCGGAAGACGGCCCACGGGGCGCTGACAGGGTGTGACAGGTTGTGCAAACAGCACAGCAAGACGGTGTGCAGGGGCGACATACAGCGAGCTGGGGTGTGAGAAGGCATACGTGGACTACGTACGGCAAGTGGAGATGAGAGCGGTGGGTCGAGATGATGCAGCACGACACGAAGAGGGCGTGGCACAGCGTGTAGACAGTGCACAAAGAGGGTGACATGTGGCGCAGGCACGAGTGAGGGCGAGCAGCCGGGACAGGGCAAGCAACAACAGCGAGGGCAAGCGGCAAGCGGGGGAGCAAGAGGGTGCAGGCGGGGGCGCCAGAAGGCGGGGGCGGGCTGGAGATGACGAGCAGGGGCACCAAAACGGCACAGGGGGTGTCGACACGGTGGCAGAGGGCATAGACGGCGGTGGAGAGCGCAGGGGGCGGCAGGGGTCGTCAAGACGGCGGCGGGAGGTGTGGAGACGGCGGCGGTGAGAATGGGGAGGGAAGGGGAAGGGAAAAAAGAAAGAGAAAAAAAAAAACTTAAAAAAACTCACCTATTCTGCCTCCTGAAGCTTTGACTAGTGAGGAGTGGGCCGGCAAGCGGCAGGTTCTGATTCATCTTCAAAGTTGAGTACACCTTCATTTCAAATTCCTGTATGATTTCACATGTTCAATTATGATCCCAGTCTTTGAATTATTTTACATGATTGTCTGTCCTTTGCATGATGTATGTCTTCTGATCATTCATTTACCCTTCATCAGAACACACTTACTCTTAGTGACATTGTCATCATAATCTTCTTAGCTGCTAATTACTCTGAAAGTGAAATGATTATACATCTGAAAAATTTGATGCTAATAGGCTGACAGATAATACCCATCACTGGGGGAAGGAACCGATTTCCGACCTGGAACATCGGGAGGACATAGCAAGGCCGTGAACAATGTATCCATTATTTGTTGTCAAAGAACATGACAGATACATAATCAATTTAGAGCAATATTCTTGTGTCATGTAGCCCGGCGGTAGATAGCCTTTGTACTGCGCGAGTACACATAGCAGACATGGATAAGGGCATAGCCAATGGGCACGTTATGTGACCCCGAAACCATGCTCGGAACATAGCCTATGTCCCGAGCATGTTCCCTTTGTGTTACGGTGATGTACCCCAAAATAAGTTATGTGCAGAGTGACCGGGTATGACACAAAGGGAACATGCTCGGGACATAGGCTATGTTCCGAGCATGGTTTCGGGGTCGCATAATGTGCCCATTTGCTATGTCCTTATCCATGTCCGCTATGTGTACTCGCATGGTACAAAGGCTATCTGCTGTCGGGCTACATGACACAAAAATATCGCTCTAAATTGATTATGTATCTATTATGTTCCTTGATAACAAATAATAGATACATTGTTCACGGCCTTGCTATGTTCTCCCGATGTTCCAGGTCGGAAATCGGTTCCTTGCCCCAGTGCATCTTATGTCTCACTCTCTTCTATGATAGATAGTGCTATGACTGCTATAGAGATCTCTCTCTTTACACTTGCATCAGCATAAGAACAACAGCATAACAATACTGATATAATATGCCACACCAAAATACACAAAGAATATCAAAGCAATCTGTTACAAGAGAAAGGACTGATAAGATACACCATAGAACTATCAACACCTGGAAATTGAAACAGAAGAGCATACCATGCACGAGCACAACAAGAGATTGAAAGGTGGGAGCGGCATCGGGCGCGTGACACAAGAGAGGGAGGGCCAGCGTGAGGGCACGAGGGCGGTGGAGGCGTGAAAAGGGGTGTGACGCACATGCACGGGCACGAGACGGCGATGCAGGGGCATGGCGCGGCTGCAGAGGGGCGGGGGGCCGGATCGTGGGAGCGCGAGGCGTTGTTGCTGGGGCGCCAGACGGCCTCCAGGGTGTCGCTAGGGCGCCGGGTGGCGTCACGAGGGCGTGGGACGGCGTCGTTGGGGCGCGGGGCGGCATCGTTTGGGTGCGGAGCGGCGTCGTAGACGGTAGAGGAGCGTGGAAGTAGCGCACAAAGGCGCGCGGGAGCTGCGCACGAGACGAGACCTGACAGGGCACGTGACGGCAAGGCAGCGCCACGGGCCGCGAGAGGGCGCGACGGACGGCGGGTGGACACGGGTGGAGACGCGACAGGGTGGGTGGAGCAGCGAGAGGGCGTGCCTCCCGCGCCGCTGCTAGGGCGTGCGCCGCGGCCACACGCCCACTGGATTCCCGCGCACGACTCGTCAAGTCAGCGTTCGCGCACGTGCGGCTCGCAAACGGCGCCTCAGAGCGCGAGACGGCGGGGCGGAGCTCGTAGACGGCGGCGGCGGGGCGTGCCGGCGGGGCGAGTGTGCGATGCGGCGTCGGTGTGGTGTATCGTCGCTAGCGCGCTGGGCGCCGTCGCGTGTGACGTCGGCGGGGCGCGAAGTACATCGGTGGGGCGCGGGGCGCATTGGTGGGGCGCCAGAGGCCCGAGACGTTGTCGGAGAGCGGCAGAGGTGGGGCGCCAGAGGGCGCGAGGGGCCGTTGCTAGGGCGCGAGGGGCCGTTGCTAGGGCGCGAGGGGTCGTTGCTAGGGCGCAGGGCGCGTCATTCGGGCGCCAGAGGCCCGAGACGCCTTCGGGAGAGTGGTGAAGCGGCGTCGCTGGGGTGTAGGGCGTCGTGTGACTCGCGAGGACGCGCGACGGTGGCTGAGACGCCGGCGCGGGGCCCCTGCCTATGGAATGGCGGCGCTGCGGCGAGTGACGACGGGCTGGCGGCGCGTGGCAGGCGCGTGGCGGCGCGTGGCAGGCGCGTGGCGACGCGGCGAGCGAGACGGCGGAGTGAACGAGACGGCGGGGTGAGCGAGATGGTGGGGCGGGACAGGCAGATGACGGGGCGGGGCAGGCAGAAGGCGGACGGCCCCACGGGGCGCGAAGAGGGGGTGGCGCGGCTGAGAACGCGCCGAGCGGTGCGCCGACTGAGACGGTATGCACAGAGTGTCCGGTGGGGCGTGTAGAGGGCGCAGCGCGGATGAGAATCCGCGCAGAGGGCGAGACGGGGCGCACAGAGGGCGTAGTGGCACGAAGACGGCTGGTTGGGCTGAGAACGCGCGGCGTGGTGCCCAGAGAACGAGACGGGGCGGCTGAGAACGCGCAGAAGGCGCGCAGGAGGCGAGACATGGCGGGAGACGGCCCTACGGGGCGCGAAGCAGGCGTGGCGCGGCTGAGAACGCGCGGCGTGGCGCGCCGAGCGAGACGGGGAGCGCAGAGAGCGTGCGGCCGCGGTGTGGCTCGCAAACAGCACCTCAGGGCGCGAGACCAGGCGCAGAGAGCGCGGTGGAGCGGGCAGAGGGCACCGCACGACTGAGAATGCGCAGTGTGGCACGCAGAGGGCGAGAATGGGCGCACAGAGGGCGTGGTGGGGCGCGAAGACGTCGACGGGGCGGCGTGGCTGAGAACGCGCGACGCTGCACGCAGAGAGCGAGACGGGCGCGCAGAGAGTGGGACTGGGCGCGACATGGCACCACGGGGCGCGAAGAGCGTGGCGGGGTGTTGAGAGCATGCGGCGCGGCACGAAGACGGCGGGGCGGCGCGTGCGAGAGAGCGGGGAAAGAAACGAGCGCCATAGGCGAGCGGGCACAAAATTGATGGGCGAGGTGGCGACAGATGGTGAGCGACGGCGGTGAGGGCGAACGTGGCGATGCCGAGCGAGACGGGGAGGGAACGATGGAAAAGAAAAAGAAAAAAGAAGGTTAAAGAAACTTACCTAATTCCATGCCATTCCGCCTCTCCCATCCATCTGGGTCTCTTTTGGCAGGCGAGCAGGCTTGTGTGCGTGTGCGTGCGCGTGCGCGTGTGCATGTGCATGTGTGTGTGCTGCATCGAGTCCATGGCGATGAAGAGTCAGTGACGTCGCCGGGGCACAAGATGCAGCCGACACAGCACGCGAGACCACGCGACAGCGCGCGAAGGCAGAGGGACGGGGAGCGAAGACGGCAGGGCAAGGTGGGGTGCGCAGACGGCGCGGTGCAGCGGAAGATGGTGGGGTAGGTCGCAGATGGCCCAGCCAGGTGCTCCGATGGTGAGACGTTGCAGTGGGGCTGAGAGCACACGACTCGGCATGAGGACAGCATTGGCTTTTGGTGGAGCCATTTCATCGGGGTACATTATGACGCACTCGATGTAGCTCGGGAATCCCGGCTACACTGAAGACGTCATAATGCACCCCCGAGTAGATGGCTCCCGGAAATATCCTGACATCCTCCTATCCCTTGGGGATCGTGACAGAGGCGGCTGGTCTTGGTAATGTCTTTCACTTTATTTTATATGGCTAAAGAGCAGGAGTATGGAAGAGGTCTCTTTAAGAGATAACAGACCAAGTACTCAAAGAATCGGGACAACTTTGGCCAAAGTTGTCCTTGGATTGTGAAATGTGAGAACCAGTTCTTTCAGGCTTCAAAAAAATCACTAAATTCCTGGATAAATTAGAGAACATGTATCATACACAAACCATATTCCTTGAACAAGTTTGATTACGATTTGAGATGATGCAGGCATAAAAATCACATTTCTCTGAAGTCCAGTCATGTTTGCATGACGCGACTTTGAATTTCTAAGTGACATAGCTATTGAAATGCACTGAAAGCTTTACTGTGAGTAGATATAGTACTAATACATCTGCCTGCAAAATTTGACACTGATTGAAGCAAAATTAAAGTCTATAGAAAACGAATCGTAGCACAAGGAAGTGAATGTTGCTGAGATCGTGGGAACTGACTGCCTAAAGTTGCGTTTGGAAAGGTTGCGAGTTGTGAGAGCCACCCCATATTTAGAACTGATTCATAGATGAATCAGAAAGGTTCATCCAGGTATGTGTTGGAGGGCGAGCGGGCATGGTATTTGTATGCGTTTGCACGTGCATGTGTGCATGTGGCAGGCTGCAGCAACTCCTTTGCAATGAGGAGTGGGTGCTGAGCTGGAAGGATGAGGCACATCTGTCACAACGACCGCCTTCGGCAATTCCCGCAAAGTGCGGACAGGTTCTCGTCCACAGATTGGAATCCTTCCTCAGGCTGTAATAAAATTGCTAAAACAAAGAATAAATTAGGGTGCATACAACATACTTGGTATAAACACAGAAAGAAATATGAAATAAATCAGTTCATGATTGAGTTCGGAATCAGCGGATTTCGGCAATGAAGTCCTTTTCCGCGACGTGACTTCGACTTTGTGGACGAATTTCATCTTCAACAAATATGCAAAATTTAGGATAGGTGTGTATCATAGTCTTCAAGGTACATACAAATTTTGAGCTATATTGGTAGCATATTGAAGCATATAGAAAATGATCATGTTGAAAGATGAGCTGAATGTGGCTGAGAGTGTGGGAACCAATTGCCTGTTTTCGCCGATAGAAAATGGGCCCTCGAAAAAGCATGCCCTGTCGGATATTAGAACTGATTCATAGATGAATCAGAACTTACCTATTGTGCCCGAGCAAAAAGCATTCGCCGGGTGGATAGCGCCGGAGGTTAGTATCAGACTGGAAGGTATTGCAGACTTCGTCCGAGAAGGATATAGAGACACAAGATTAGACACATTCTGATTCATCTATGAATCAGTTCTAATAATCTGGTGAGCCAGCAAAACTCACGAACTTCAAAAAGTCCACTTCTGGTCATTGGTTCCCACGATCTCTGCCAGATTGATTCCAAGAACATTGTATTCATTTTCTGTAGGCTCTGATTCTCGCTCAATAAACACGAAACTTTGTCCATGCGTAGATCATAGCTATGTTTACTTTCAATCATTTTCTTAAAATGTTTGAACAACTTGCACGCTCAGAATCTCGAAGTCGCGTTGCACCGATTAAGCTATGTTCGAGAGATGAGAGTATTTTACACTCTTATATTCATGGATTTATTTAAAATTTCGTTTGAAGGTATATAATACCATAGTACACGTCTTCCATTTTTCTCAGAGATTTATAGATTTTATTCCATCGGTCAACGGTCAAGTTTCTTCGGTGCGGCTGGGCTGACGAACTGCACACGGGAATTGCCGAAGCCCGCGCAGACGCGACTTCTGCTTCGAAGAATTGAGTCACGCTCGACCTCAGCATACACCCCATGTGCCACCACGACCGCCCGTCCTCATCACATGCAACAGGCGCACACACACATCGCACGTCCGTTGGTATCAGAAGATTGGGGAGAGAGGGAGGAATGGGGTTTCAGGTGCGTTGCAGTCGCTGTGATTGTTACTTTTATAACTGACCGCGCGAGCCCGGGATCCCGGGCTCGCGTCCTTGTCGCGCTCCAGGTCCCGCCGTCTCTGCGCTCCCTCGCCGTCTGCGCGCCCCACCACTCCCTCTCGATGCCCCATGCCGCCATCTTCAGGTCCCGCTGGGCCATCTGCGACCCACACCGCCATCTGCACGCCCTGCCGCGCCACTGTGAGGCCGTCTTGCACGCGACGCCGCCGTCTGCGTGCCGCGCCGTGATGTCTGTGCCCCATGCCGCCATCCGCACACCCCGCGGCACCCTCTCGCAGCTCCGGGTGCCGCCTCGTACACCCTTGTACGCCCTCGTGTCGTCGTGGGCCCTCGCGCTGCCGCTGCACGCGCTCACGTCGACGTCACACGCGCCGACGAGGTCGTCGCACGCCCCAGTGGCGTCATTTCAAGGCCGTGACCCCACAACGCCGTGCCGCCCCCCAACGATACCGCCTCGCGCCCCTGCACCAATGCCCCGCGCCCCAGCGACGCCACCTGGCGCCCCTGCGTCGCTGTCTTGCCCGCCTGCACGCCCGCCACGCCCCCTCTGGCTCCCCCAACTGCCCTCGTGCGCCGCCGCCGCCCTTGCCGCCTCGCTCCCTCGCGCCGCCGCCCCATGCACCCACGTTGCTGTCACACATGTCCACGCCATCGTCGCGTGCCCCAGCGGCGTCGTCGCCACATGCACCCTAGCAACGGTGCAACAGACAGTCCCGTCACGCCCCTGCACGGCTTCATGCCGCCCTGCTCGCCTTCGTGCCGCCCCGTACACGCACCCACGAGGTTGTCACACGCCCCAGCGGTGTCATTTCATGGCTGTGACTCCATGACGTCGCCCTGCGCCCAACGACGTCGGCCGGCGCCCTCGCGTCGCCCTGGAGGCCCTCTGGCGCCCCAGCAACGACACCTCGCACTCCCTCGACGCCACCCCGCGCCCCTCCGCAGCCATGCCATGCGCTTGCGCCGCCATCTCGCATGCCCGCATGCCCGTCACTCCCCCTCCGGCTCACCCACTACCCTCGCGTGCCGCCGCTGCCCTCATCCCTGTCTTGTTGCCTCGCGCCGCCGCTACACGCACCCATGTCGCTGTCACACGGGCCCTAGTGGCGCTATTTTGTGGCCGTGACTCCCTGCCGCCCTCGCTGCCGCCCCGTGCCCCCGCGTCGCCGTCATACGCTCCCATGTGGCCATCACGCATCTGGCATCTCAGCGCGCTGACCCATTCTGTCGCCCTAGCGGTGCCGTCTCGCATCAACCACGGTGTTGCACGCCCTTGTGACACCATCTCGCATGGCCTCGGCACTGTTGCGAGCCCCACAACGCCGTCTACGCCCCACCCCACCTTCTTTGCGCCTCATGGGGGCGTTTTTGCGCTTCCTGCCGTCATCTCTCACCCCCTGCCGCCGTCTTCGCCTGCCTGCTGCCGTTTTCGCCCCCCCCCCCCCCCCCCCCCCTTTTCCCCCCCCCCCCCCCGCCGCGTTGTCTGCGCCCTGCCGCGCCTTCTTTGTGCCCCATGGGGGCGTTTTCGCGCCTTGCGCAGCCACTGTTCGTCTCGGCGCAGCTTCTTGCTTGCCCCCTGGTGTCCCCGTCGCCTTCTCGCGCATCCCCGCAGCCCTCACTCGCCCCCGCTTCGCCCCCACATCGTCCATCGAGCGCCCATGCGGCCGTTACCACACACAACATGCCCCCTCACCGCTGTTGCATCGCCCCTCACCCCAGTCGTGCGCTGTCACGCAAGTGTTATGCGCCCCCACATCGCCATGACGCGCGCACACGCCGCCGTTACGCGCCCCCAGCGGTGTCGCTTCGTGGCTGGTGGCCCTGCGCCGCCTTCGCACTGCCGTCACACATGCTCACACTGCCATCTCGCACCGCAACGGCGCCGTCTCGCACCGCAACGGCGCCATCTCGCGCCCCCGCCGCCCCGCCCGCCTCTACCGCTCTCGCGTGTCTGCATGCCGCAGCTCTGCTGCCATGCCACGCCCACACGTGCCCGTGGCACCATCTCTCGCGCCCCTGTCGCCCTCTCCTGTGCCCCCGCCGCCCTCTCTCGTGCCCCCGCCGCCCTCTCTCGTGCCCCCGCCGCCCTCTCTCGTGCCCCCGCCGCCCTCACCCACCTCCACTGCCCTCGGTCGCAGTCATGGGCGCACACGCCGCCGTCACGCGCCCCAGCTGCGTCCTGCGACCAGCCCGCACCCTAGTGACGCCGCCCTGCGCCTATCGACCGCGCATCGCGCCCACCAACGGCGCCCCGCGCCCTAGCCGCCCCCTCTGGCGCCACCCTGCGCCCCAGCAACGAGGCCCTAGGGCCCTACAACGCAGCCCTGCTCCCCTGCGGCATCTCTCCCTGTCATCGCGCGCTGTCGCCGCTACCGGCCGTCGCGATCTATGCACCCCGCACCGCCGCCCCCACGTGCACCAGTGCAGCTCGCGCGCCCCCTCACTGCCGTCACCCGTACCCCTGCTGCATTGTGTGCCCCCGCCGCCCTTGCACACCCGCATGCTGCAGCTCTGCTGCCGTGCCACACCTGTATGTGGCCGTTTCGTGTGTGCACATGCACATTGTGCGTGGCTCCCTCTCTCGCACCCGCGCCCCGCTGATGCCCCCTTTCGCCCTCGCGACGCCCTATGGTGCCGCAACGACGCTGCCTTGCACTTCCATGGAGCCGCCCACCGCCGTTCCGACACCGCCTCGCACCCTGTCGACGCCGTCCCACACCTCACCGATGCCACCTCGTGCTTTAGTGGCGCCCTCTGACATCCTACCAACGCCCTCCGCCGCCTCTCAGGATGCCGCCGCCCCCACACGTCTTATGCCGCCCTGCTCACCTTCAAGCCGCGCTGTTCGCCTATCGCCGCCCCGCGCGCCCCAGCAAGTGCGTCTCTAGATGCCCTGCGTGCTATCAACGGCGTGTGGCACCGTCCCCACATGCCTTCGTGCCACCACGCACGCCCTCTTGCACCCTAGCAATGGCGCCCCACACCCTCTTGCGCCCTAGCAACGGCGCCCCACACCCTCTTGCGCCCTAGCAACGGCGCCCTGCATGTCCCGCACCCTCTGGCGCCCCACAGACATGCTCAACCGCCCTCCCAACGGCACCTGACGCCCCACCGACACGCCCACGCGCTCTAGCGACGGCACCTCGCACCCTTGCGACGGCGTCTTGCCCTTCTGGCACCTCATCAACACCGCTCTGCCGCCCTCTCAGACATTTAATCTCGGCTGTTCGATCCACCATCGACATGCCCCGTGCTCTGGCAACATCGCATTACACCTAGCTATGCCCTCTCAACCCTGTCTTGTGTCTCACTGACACTGCCCTACACCCTGACTATGCCATGCTTGAATTAGATAGTCATGTAATTAAGTATCTCATATCTCAGACTCAATAAATGGCTTAACTCCCCACTGCTTGAGTTCAAGTGAATTGAAATGTCTCTGATATTCAAGCTGGGTTTTGTGTGTGATATACAACTATGTTACAGTTCTGCAATCAATTAACAAAATTGCATTGCTATAGCTCTATGCTACCATGATCATAAAGTTCTATCCACCAAGAGAGTTTTTCCAAATCACAACTCCTGTTAAGTGACTGTAGAATATGGGCACCTCTACAGCCAAAACAACCTATGCACATTACAATTTTTCAATTCCTGACAAGGCATTGTCTATTATAGACTCACCAACAGTGTGAAAAAGTGTGTGCATTGTCAGCAATCAGAGCTCCTGGTCCAGTTGATAAGCATCAGCTTGGGGCATTGCAGGTTTGATCCCTCATGTATGTACATTTTTGTTCACTTTGGGAAAATATAAGATACTCTGAAGTGTCTGAGGGAAGCCTCAAATATTTATTGTAGCCAAGTATCTACCTTCAAAATACCATGATTGGGTCAATCATTGTGTGGAACACATGGGAGCACATGGCACCATTGGGGCCAAGTCTTACCACTTGGCTACAATGTCAAATCCAAGGAGTCATATTGCTGTGCAATGCATCCGCCACTCCCTCCAAGTCAGACAAAAGAACACTTGGACTGGAAGTTAAGCATCCCCAAATGCATGACTGTCCCTTTTTCAGCCTGTCATACAAGGTTCTCAGTTCAATCCTTGCTTATGCCTTCTATTAGTTTGAGACACATGGACTACTTGACTTGATTTGGAACACTATTGGACACTTTCAAAATTATATCCCTCAATAATACTGAATGCTTTTTCTTGTCCTTGGCCAAGGACAAGCAGCATTCCAGTCAAAACAGACATGTATAGGAGCTATGCACATGTCACAAAGTCAAAAATCTATTTTTGTCTTATTCTTGGCCAAGGACAAGGGCTAACTGATCATGAATGGGAAGATTCACTGCATTGTTGAGGTTTCTGAATCATTTTCTATGATATAATCTGTAACACATCTTGTCCTTGACCAAGGAAAAGAGAACATCTTTGTCACATACTCATAATATATTGAACCAGGAACTGTACTGCACTGTGTCAGTCACTTGCCCAAGTATAAGTTATATTGGATTGAAAGAATTCTCTTGCAGGTAGACTTGAGATGAATCAGAACCTGCCGCTTGCTGGCCCACTCCTCACTAGTGACACAGTATGAGGAAGCGACAAACCTCAAAAAATATGCTACGTGGCGCCAAGCAAGTGCAATCCCACAATGCAAGGCCATGAACAACACGGCTGGAGAACAACGCGGAAAATCAGTTAGTGTACATGAAGATAAGGTGGGAGAACGCACTGCAGAGCCCACCAGGCAAGCAGAGTCCCGGGGAATTTGCAGACATCGGTTTGCATCCGCAAGACGACATGTTGTGATGGCTACTGTGCGGTTGCATAGACAAGATGGTGTGCGGGTGCGGCGGGAGGGGGATGGGATGACATGCTGGAGCGGCAGGGAAAGGACGAGATGGCGTGCTGGAACGGCGGGAGAAGGACGGCTGGAAGTCGGATGATGATGGCAGCAACTACAGAGATAAAATTTTGATAACCGAAGGCAACACTACACCGAAATGAGGAGGGCGAACGATGCAACTCCTTCATTTCGATGAGCAAGCCGTTGGTTATCCAGTCAGCTGTAACTTGCGTGTTCTCACTTACCCATTATGAGTGTTTGCACGAGGCGGCGACACCATGTCATAGTGTGTAAGTAGGACAGAAACTATTAGTTAGACAAGAGAGTAGATAGAATCAAAAAGAATAAAACTTACGTGCTACTGCACACAGCGCAGCTCTACACGAGATGCAAGGGAAACGGGCGAGATGAGAGTCGAGGAGCCAGTGAAGCTATGAGGTAATCGTTAGCAACGGTCCCATACTGTGTTCCAACTTCGGAAGCAACTGTACAGTTGCTGACGAAGACATTACCACGGGTCGGCCGCGCTGGCTTGACAAACGACGTGTTATGTCTTGTTTCTTCACCATACAACTTAGCACCACAAGACTAGGGTCGTTCCTCGGAAGCTGTGTCGCTCGCTCTTCCGTGTGTTCGCCCGTGTCTTCTGCGTCATTGCGTTGCTACGGTTCTGCTACGTGCTTCACTGATACCTCTGGCGCTGTCTCACAACCACACCCGCTTCCTCCCCATACAACTTAACACCACATTGCTAGGGCTGTTCCTCGGAAGCTGCGTCGTTCGCTCTTCTGTGGGTTCGCCTGTGTCTTGTGTGTTGCGACGTTGCTACAGTTCTGCTGCGTGCTGGACTCAATACCTCTGGCGCCATTTCGTAACCACTCCCGCATCCCCGGGCTTTCCAAACCGTCGCCCTACCATCTCTAATTTCTGACATTCCACGCGTCACCCCGACTCTGCCCAGGTACTGCTGGAGGACATGAGATCGGTTCCATTGTTTCAGATCTTTGTGCGTCCTACCTTACGCTCTATTTGTTTTCTGCTGATACTTCTTGATCTTTTGCACGTACGATGTATCTTATGTCCACTCACACCTATCCTACGCCCCCTTCACCATTTCGACAGGCCCTGCAATCCCACTTTCTCGTGCCCTTCCCTACACCCCGCCTCGCTCGTTTCACTGCATGGTGCCAACTTCCGTTGCATATATGGCATGGCTTACGTGTTGTTGCAATCTATGTAAAATTCTCATGTCGACAATCATTGCCTGCCGTCCCTCAATTGTCGCGGCTCTCTCTCTCTTGCCTGCACGCCGTCGCCGCCTCCTCCACCCTGCGCTCGCGCACTTTACATGCAAAATCGCGACCCGCTCATCCCTCCATCCGCACGATAAAATCCTTGGCGCTATGCATATTCAACGGCTACTCGTTGCGCCCTGCCACCACTGCCTGCTCGCTGTGCACCATGGCCGCGACATTGATCCAGTCTCTGCATCGGCTCGTTTCGTGCTTCGGCTTCTGTCTCGCCTCGAATTATGCAGACTGCTACCCCTCCAAGTAAGTTCGTTTGCTTTCATCAATATGCTGAATATTCATCTTGTTCTTCATTCTTTTTGCATAGCTACGAGTCGGCGCACCGACCGACTGTTTCCCTACATGTATAGCGCTTGGTCCCAAGGCTGGGAACCATTTTGTGTTATTGTTGCCGCGAATACCCAATATATTCCACAGCCAATTGATGCGTCTCTTGTTCCTACTGTTCAAACTGATGGCTTATGGGGTGTCCATGAGTGGACGCAGTTTCCCCAGCCTTACGTCGATTCTTGCCCTTTTTTGGCGTACATACCCCTGCCACAGTCACCCGACGATGTCTTGAGCTGTACGATTACACGATCCATGTGGACTAAAGTTCCCGGCATGAGTGGTTACCATACGATTGCAGACACCTTCCGAGATCAGCTAAGGGAAGAACTACATTCTGCAATGAGGCTTTGCGAGTCGTCTTTCCCGAAGCTCCGCGCGATGACAAGCTATCGGCATATTGACCTCCCACAAATCACTCTGGACCGTGCCGCCACATCGTACTATCGCCTTTGTGGTGAACTGCGTCCTTGGCACGACTTCGTGGAGTACTTTCGGAACACTCAGCAGTATCTTCTCGAATTGCGCGGATTTCGGGCTTGGTACAACGACATATCGTCCGGTTCCACCCCACTAGTTCGACAGCCCACCCGTGGGTGTACTGTGCCCACTCTGGAGCTCTACGCTTCACATGTGGATCGCAATGTGACTGTGTATGTATCTGTCCCCGAGCATTATTATAACTTAGATCCCAGGAAGCATGTCCTGTTGCAACCTCGCAGCACGTGCTGCCGCATTCAAGCTTGGTCCGGATTGAATTCTGCCAGTGAGAAGCACACGAAGGAGATTTGGCTCTACCTGCTGCACGTCAAGTATATCAAATATTTCGAAGATGCTGTCCGTGGGCGCAGTCCTCGCGAAGACGCCCTCAACCCGACACCGGAGTATGAGGCCAAGCTTGATGCATCACATCGGAAAGGGAAGCAGATGGATGCTCTACGTGAACGTGCTTTGAAGGATGAGCGTGACCCAGGTACTCGTGCCGTCCCTTTGTTGATCTGTTTCGATTATTGACATTGTTTATAGCCCCTCCAGATGTTCGTAATGCGGCTAACCGTATGCCGGGCTCTGACTGGCACCGAGAATTCCGACGCCGATCTGGTATCGAAATGCATGAGCGCCCCGACTACATGAAGCCCCCTGTTGCTCTGTGGAAAGAAGGTCTCAGCCGAGTGAATTGGATGAAGATCAGGAAGGACCCGCCCCCCCGCCTATTTGCTGTACCACCCATCCATCTCTTTCAGGGGCTCAAAACCACAGAGAAGCAGGCCATTTTCTTCCGAAACATTCTCATCCTCCATGACGAACTTCATGAAAGAGTCGGCTGTGAAGGGTGTTCAGATCTCAACACAGTGACATGGTGCGATGTCTTGAGCCATACGTACTGGAAGCGGCAGTGGCCTCATGAGGTATCGTTCGACGCCAGCCACTTTTGGAAATACGGGGGCAAGCTCTTCTTCGGCAAGGTCAATGACGCCGTCATATCGGGTGACCAAAGGTGGATCAACAAGTTACCTTGTGGATGTCCAATCCCCGACAACGTCACACTTCTGAACGCCGAGGTTCGCCACTGCCTTCTTTTCCATATGAACTGGCTCCTGGCCCTCCACGAGTACAACGACATGGCTTGCTGGCAAGCCCAATACTGCGGTGCCCCTGCCCCCGATGCCCTCAACGGAATAGGCTGTGTTCCCTTCGGCGAAATCTGGGGCTCCGATCCATATGGCGGCCCTCCTCTTCCGTACGCAGTGGAGAATTGGGTAGATCATAGGGAATGGGCCTCAAAGTTGCAGCTGGCAATGGAGGGATGGAAAGGGTTTGATTCAGCAGAAACTACAGAC
Organism: Dentipellis sp. KUC8613; assembly: GCA_002286715.1. Taxonomy (NCBI): domain Eukaryota; kingdom Fungi; phylum Basidiomycota; class Agaricomycetes; order Russulales; family Hericiaceae; genus Dentipellis; species Dentipellis sp. KUC8613. The sequence continues at coordinate 37,096 of NSJX01000109.1, forward strand.
GGACACTTACTTTCAAAGATTTGTTTCAGTGAACTCATGCACCTGGACTATGTATCATATGAGCAGCAACTTCTTGGCTTTTGGATTCAATCTTTCGTTGAGATTCTTGGTTATATCCCTGCTTCCATGCTCCCTCCGACCACTCTTGTCCCGCTATGCAATGCACACCCTGATTATTCACGTTATAAAGAAGGACAGCTCAAATCATAGCTCTGTACATTACAAAAGGATATCACTGTGAATTTAATTATATTGTGCTTACAGGTTACCCACAGGTGACCCTCAAACCCGCAGGTAATGACCCGCAGGTACAGGTAACCCGTGCCTGAATACCTGCACGGATCCAGGTATGGGGTCTTGTCATGACAGGTACCTGCCAGGCGGGTCCGGGTCTACCTGCGGGTGCACCCATGACGAACCCTATGTACTCTCCCGGGCTCGGAGCGGAACAAGGCTGCCTTTTGAGTTACTATTTACTAGTGAGGAGTGGGCCGGCAAGCGGCAGGTTCTGATTCATCTTCAAAGGTGAGTATGTCTTGATTTTAAAGTATTACATAATCCCATGTATTTAATTATCATCCAATTCTTTGTATGATTTTGCATGATCTTTCATTCTGTACATGATGTATATCTTCTAGTTATTCAAGTTATCTTCATCAGAACATTTACCCTTAGTGCCTCTCTATGGTTTTCACACTATAGAAGTTGTCAGGCTTGTACCGTTCTTACAAGTCTTGTAGCTATTGAGACATTATTGGCTCCAATTACAGGAGTACCTGGATTAGCATTTAGGACAAAACAATCATAGGTTATATTTGTAGAACTACAGTACATCAGTTTAAACTACAAAAATGGTATGAAAATAACCAGCCATCACACAAAGAACCAAGCATCTCCCTACAAGATATCACACAGAGCTTTCAGTACCTGGATAT
>NSJX01000011.1:608105-763940 GCA_002286715.1 Dentipellis sp. KUC8613
AAATCCTACGTGTGGAAGCTCGGTACTGTGAGATCTTCGGTACGTTCCCATACCGTATCTGAGACTTTTCCTCCTTGTTCATAGTAATGCTATAGCTAACGCGTAACGACGGTACTACGGAAACCCCCATTGCCACTTACCACCGAGGCTTCTTTGGCCTCATGGGGAAAACGGACAAACCGTATCTCGAGATCTCTTCCGAGGGACTGAACATTTTAGATGAAATAGTGGTCACGTTCGTATACATAGAAAGGCGAAGGCAGCAACGAGAGCGGGGGACATAATGTATCACTATCGGCTTATGTGCCATGCCTTTCGCAACATCGCGATGGCTCATGTACGTCGACTTGCAGATTCATTTATTGTGCCAGGCCCATGGGCGACGCGTTCACTGACGCAGTGAAGGGGCAAAAACTATACTGTATTTTTTCAAAAAAAAATCAAAAATCCACCGCAGGCTCGAACCCAGGGGCTTTTCGTCTTCTAACATTAGTTAATAGTGAGCGCACAACATTGAGAGACGTTGAACTTCCAACTGGGCTAAATGAGAACTGAATATTTGCGATTGTTACAAACATACGTAAACATGCTGGTTTTGCCCAATGAAGCGACCGATCAAGACTCTCCAACTTCCGAGCCCTCCTGGGCCATTATTGGAGCTCAAGACAGGCGCCTTCTTGCACTTCTGTACTGTCTTCATCTCCTGCCATCATTACTTTGTGTGACTCAGAGCTTGCCGCGGAGTCGTTGAGAATTTCCTAGCCAGCAGTCAGTACCACATCAACAAGAAGCAGAATCCCATCAAACCTGATCCACGACCTATTCCGTACTCCATTCATCACGCAGAAATTTGTCCAGAAGTTCCAGAGCGTAGATATCTCTCTCCTCTGTAATCGTCGAGACTGACCACGGCCTCTCTCAGCCTGGCGTGCCGCCCTTTGACCCCATCGGCTCCCCCACTCTGCCGCATGAATCGAAGTCGACCAGCACCGGCACCCTATCATCTTCAAACATGATGTCGCATGGATTCAGATCGTTGCGTATCAGACCCAACGAGTGCAAGTGCTTGACACCGGCGGCAACGCCCTCGAGGACCTTCGCCGTGTCGAGTTCAGTGCCTTCTTGCACCAGATCGGCGAGGCTTGACGTGTAACGCCGAAGACAGAGTCCCGTGAGGCCGCACTGCGCCGTGGTACACACAGGTGTTAGGATGTGGGTGCGTCTTCAAGATTTCATAGACTTCAGCCTCCTCAGCCAAACTTTGACAGAGACTCCTCGGATGCCCGGGATCGTAGTGCGCTGGCTGTGGTGTCTTGATAAAAGCGCCCGGAGGCGGTGGTGAAGGAGCAACGGTGAAGGAGTCGCGCCACTCGCCCCAGAAGTGCTCTTCAGGGATGGGCTCCTCCGGAAGCGGTAAGTCGTCGATGTTGATTTCGGACATCCGTTCCGGATGGCACGCTCTATACGTCCTGTTCAAAGATGACGATGGTACGATCGAAGTTGTCGGCTTCGAGCCCCGACCATTCTTCGACTTCGGAGATGAGGGTTCTCATCTTGGTGCGGATAGTGGTCGTATGGAGCGAGTGGATGGGAAACGTCTGGCTCAACCCGAGGTGGCGAGGTCGTCGTTCTCATGTCCTCTTGCAAAATGTCTATATCTGATCCCTTTGTATCAGTTTTATTGTACCGAATTGCACAAAGCATGAGGGCACGTGAAACTTATCTCGTATGTCTCACCGGACTTTGCCGTGCATCCTACTTCCTTCGCCTCGAGTCTTTGCGCCCGACAGTGTTCATCTCTGCGACACGACTGAGACAGCAGTAACGTGGCGAGTGCATCGGCTTCAGCAATTAACTTTTGACGGCCTTCGTCGACATGACCTCAAGTCTCACACTCTTTAAACCATCATTTTATGTCCTCCCACCCTCGACCTTCAAGTTCAACTAATAGAGTGATCGGTATGTCCGTAGTTTGCCTTGTAATTATGCATACTAGCAACACTGAGTCCGGGTTCTGCACCTGTGTCGAGCCCATGGAGACCGACAATCTTTTGAAGGATGGTGTCCCTGTATCCCAATGCAGGTGGATTACGGTGAAGATACCAAGCGGCGATTGGAAGCGCCGCAGGATCGGAGGTTGTGGGAGCCCGACGTGCAGATACTCGAAGTGCTACGAAGGGAAGCGTATCAAGAGTCTAAGTGCCTCGAAGAAGCGTTAGGCCGCCAGGCAGATCTTCTCCAGTCAACAGATTATGCTATTTTCTGACTTATTCTTCTTGCGCCCCCCGTTGCAACAAGCAGAAATCGCTGCTACTATCCGTGAAGGGAGATGCGGAGCTGTGGCAGATATCGAGTTTTTAATGGCAATGGATCAGTCTCAGGATGTATATTCTAAGGAAGAGAGCATAATTTACCACTACATTTACTCTGGTTTGTGGCGAGTACGTACTCGCACGACTGTTACCGCCGTAACGTGGCTCGTTAATATTTAATGTCTGAATCCGATTCAAGGAACAGCTGCGAGCCTCGTGTTCATCAGAGATCTTTTCCCGATCGCGCCGCAATCCCGGACTCTCAGAGATCTTATCCGTATTTTGTTCGGTCAGAGTCACGCGCATCCGTTTCAGTGCTTGCCCTACTCTAACTCGACGTTGCGCAGGCATGTCCGTCCAGAAAGTGCCCATCCATGTATCCAACAAACGAGCTTTCATCTGGGATGTAGACCGTGAGCACTCCACGCCGGCCATCATAGCACAAAGTTGTCTCAAAATCGTGTTTGACACATAGATGCTGCCGTTCTGCGTTCACGTTACCGAATCTGCGGTGTATTAGCAGGAACGCTGCCCCACTTGTCACAACAGAATGCGTTCCTTGGATTACCGCTCATATTGATGCCGGAAGAAGTGGTTTTTCTAGTTGAGAAAGGTACGTCGCAGTCGTTCCGCACGCAACATTCGCTGATCTTGTGGCTACCTCGTTTCAGAGTTCGCAGTCCTCATTGACGATCCAAACGCACATCGTGAGCCAACCGCAGACGAGCTTGAAAAATGGGATGCGTCGCGGCAGCTCGATGTCAAACAGCAGCATGAACGGCTTGAACACGAGGCGAGCACGAAGGAGGACAAGTCGCAGAGCGAGGCAGCCATCCGAAAGCGCCAAGAACGCGAAGAAAAGCGCAGAAAGGCAGAAGAGCTCGCACGCAAGGCGGCCGATCCGACCTACGAAGCTACCCACGAATCGCCATCGCAGCCCTCGCCCTCGCCCGCACCCGAATCTACGCCATCGTCCTCTATTGCGCCTTACACTGTCACTGTCCCCGCGTCGTCGGACGCGTTTAGCTGGTTCGTGCCTGACGAATACACATACTCGACGTTGGAATCTGCGAAGGCCGCAGGAATATGGGATTATCCGGAAAACGAGGACGAGAGGGCGAAGTGCGAGGTGTTCAGGGATCTCTGGGAGAAGGGTAACTACATGGGCGGTGGAAGCAAGTTCGGTGGCGATTGGCTTGTGTACCCCGGTACGTTTATCTTCGTATGAGAAATAACGGCGACTGATCTTTGTCTCGAACAGGTGATCCCTTGCGATATCATTCGCATTTCGTCGCGACTGTACAATCTTCCCCTTCCGCACCCCTACGTCCCATGGAGATCGTGGCCCACGGGCGACTTGGTACTGCCACAAAAAAGGCCCATCTCATATGTGGGTGGGACCCAGTCACCAGGGTGGTTACATATCTGAGTGTTGAGTGGGCCAGCTTCGGCTAGCTCTCACTCTTAACAAAACGTGATTTACCCATCAAATTCACGACGGCATACGTCTGATATCTCCTATTGTGCGGTATTGTGTGGTATATAGTAGAGCGTGCAGTAAGTACGTGTATGAATAGATGCATGGAATATGTCCACAAATTAGGAGGATTCCTACATGATACGCTCAGACATCGACCTGCCACTCAATCTCTCTTCCTTCTGTCCCCTACCTGCTCCCGTACCCTGATACCGCCTACAGGCCGCAATGGGATATCCTCTCCCTCACCTGCCTCTACGCTATCTGCATTCTCGTTCCATGCTCTCGGTTGGGGTCCACCCCAACCATCGCCAGAGCGCCGCGTGCCCAGACTAAGTACACGCACGACGCAGTCGTTGATGAAAATTACTGGCCTAAATATAGGAAGTCGTATTGGCACGTAAGGTGAAGGATGAAGGACGCTTTGCTGGGCGCCTTGGCCCGTCTGGGATGCCGGTGGCAGGGGATTATAGGGGTCATAAGGTACCGGCCGCGCGTGCATAGCCATGATGATGTACTGCGCGTACGACAACCATGAGAGCCGGAGGCAGCATTATTTTACTTGAAACTTACGCCGGGGTAAAACAAGGCAAATATTGCTGCATTTGCGAGCGTGCTGCCCCACATGCACATAGTGGCAGCAGGCAGGCCTAGACGTGAGCGAGTAAAGAGCCGGCAACATCGCCATAGACGAACGATGACATACCAAAGACGAAGTAATATGTCCAGCGCTCCTCTAAATGCCGCACTCGTCGGGTGAGCGATAAGCCACGCGCAATCCAGATGAACCTGCAGCGCAACGTGTCAGCGGGCTGGCCAACACGTGTCGGCGGAAAAAGGGCTCACTCAAAGCAATAGTATCTATGATCAACTGAGGCTCAGAGACTACTCGGAGGGGGCAGCCAGCAACTCACTCACGCGTCGACCCAGCATAGGAACACGAACTCCGCGGCAGGCCCGACGACGGGGATGTAGCTGAGCGCGAAGGAGAGGACAACGCTCGTCACGATCATGACGCCGCGGTACGCCGAGTTCGCCACGGAGTTGAGGAACGCGATGTAGGCGTTCGGGGGGTTCGCCGTGCTCGGGCCAGGGTACGCCGAGTAGCGGCCATGCTGGAGCGTGTACGTGCGTTTCGCGATGAGCGTGCACCATGAGGCCTGTCACCCGCAGGCGTAAATAAGTATGGAGCAGATAAACCCCCACGTTATTCGGGGCCGATTGGGGTCAAGAGATGACAAGACGTACATTAAGATATAGGGACGCCCCGACCACGGGGAGGAGCCACAAAATCTGGTAGAACCAACCCACGTTCCGGTGAAGCCACTTCTGCGGCTGGTCCTTGGCAAGGGGATGGAGGAGGACGTCGAAGACGTATATTGAAAGCAGAGATATCGAGTTGAGCAAAATAGACTTGAGCACGTTCGCGCGGATTTCTGGATCGCTGCGGACACGAGGGCAACGTGAGCCAATGTAACCCTGGACACACAAGCCAAGCTGACGCTCCCATATCAATCGATGATGACAGACACACACCTTCCGACCAGCCTGATGACGATGTCCCACCGAAACGAGTCCACAAAGCCGCGCAAGGCCCACTGGGCATGCAGCAGTAACGTATCCTGCACTGAAAGAAACACTGGGTAAGATGCACGCGAAGACACAAATTGCGGCCGCGATGGCGACGAGAATTGGCCTTCGCCTAGTTGTGAGCGGAGAGTAGGTCTGGACATGGGTCAGTATGCGGGAACGGCCCAGGCGCTTGCGATGTGATTATACAGGCAGCGCCCCGCCACCTCCACAGCCAAATAAAGCAAATCTTTCCTTTTATAGATTGTTTGAATCCAAAGCTTTTGCCAAACAACGCCGGATCTCTCGATCAGCGCCCGCGTGCCTGTACGAGGTGCGATTTCGTCATCTACGCAGATGCTTATGGGGGCTTCTTTGCTAATTGAGAAACACACATTTCACATGGGTAAATAATAAATACGCTTAACGACAGTCATCTGACTTCATAGTACTCGGCTCTAGGCTCAAGCTACGGGAGATTGTTATGTAGTTTACAACAGAACAAACATGGGAATAAGATCTCAGGACATGGAAAGAGGGAAGGAGGGGATGCTAGTACCACACTAGGGAACTGACAAGAAGCCGTACAAAATATTGAGTCAATAGGTAGAAGCACACTGTCCGGAGGACGCGGAAGAGGGCCAGATACGGAAAAGAAGATAGACGTAGGTCATGAGGGCATGTGTCACGTACAGACAACGTATGGGATAATAAGTTAGGCTGGGGATTTAGGCCTTCTTAGTAGACTGGAACCAGATGTCAGCCATGTGCGAGAGGTAATATGCACAAGAAGCTCACCCTTCTACCAGTCGATGTCCTGGAAGTAGTGGCCTTCTTGGCAGGTGCTTTCTTGGTAGCGGCAGCCTTGACCTTGGATGCGGTCGTAGTGCCAGTAGCAGCCTACGCCCCGAGCGTCAGTTTGATCTCGATAGCGGTTAATTGGCTATATTACCTTCTTAGCGACCCCTCGCCTGGAGGTAGTAGCCGTCTTCTTCTCAACGGCGGGCTTCCTGCCTGCATATGTCTTCTTCACGGGCGCAGCCTTCTTGGCAGGTGCCTTCGCGGGTGCTTTCTTCACCGCAGCCGCGGTCGACTTCGCAGCGGGTTTCGCAGCAGACTTGGATGCAGGTTTCGTTGCCTTTGTAGTGGCGGTCTTCTTCGCAGCGGCACCAGACCTAGCCGAGGTACTCTTAGCCAGGGGCTTCTTTCCGGATGCTGGCTTCGAGGCTTTCGCAGTGACGGCCTTCGAGGACCTGGGCTTGGTGGCAGCTTTACCAGCGGTGGCCTTGGTGACTTTAGAAGCAGTCTTGGCGGCGGGCTTGTTCTAGCGGGGGACAGTCCATGTCGGTGTTATTTGAATGTCAATTCACCGATTGATTTCTTACCTCCTTCGCATCAGAAGAGTCAGCGGTCCTCGGGTGCTTGGGGGGGAGCTTCACGCGCCCAGAGGGCCCTACAGAAAGCCAGCTTAAGTCAATTTCCATAGGGAACCGTGAATGATGGATCACCTTTGGGGAGGACGAAAACACCCTTCTCAGCACCGACCGCAATGGCCTTGCTGAGCTGCGTAGTCTGGGCATTTCCGATGTCCATCTTGTACTTCTCCTCAACGTACCTGTGGGGGGTCAGTCCGAGCTCATTTGGCGCGCAAAGGCGCATGCCACGACTCACTTCTTGATCTGGGGCCGAGAGACACCCTGGCGCGCATCCTCGGGATGAGAAGTGATGCATTCCTGGGAATAGCATGGAGACGCAGTCAGCGAGAAGATCTTCGACAGAAGCATATGTAGCGCGGGCGAGAACACGCGTGTCAGGTGCGGGACGGGCGTGCATCGACGGGGGGGCCAGTCTGCGGTGCGGCGCGGCGACGGCCGGGAGCCGTAACCTACCCCTTTTGGGGCGGCGTTCGACGACGACGACAGCGACGGACGAAACGTAGCGAGTGTTGCAAGTATGAAGGAGAGGGTCATAACAAGGCTGTTCAGGAAGTTTTTCGCACCTTTATCATGTCCGTCCAGCTGGGATGGGCGGGGGGCGCCTTCGCAGCAGCCTTCTTGCTCGACTTGGCAGCCGTCGATTTCTTTGAAGCAGACATGACCGCTAGAGTTCAGGAATAATATGATTTGAGCACGAGTGTCGAGGCTTGATGTCCCTGGGGAGGGGATGTGTCTTGACGAGCGGTGTGGGGAAACCTAGGGGTGAAGATGGTGGTTTGGGAGAAAGAGATGTTGAAACTCCGAGAGCGCGTCGACGGTCAACGAACTATAATCGCGTGATCACGTGAGCTTTCGCCCTACAATTCTTTACGGGCCATATAGAGGCTGTCCCGTAGATGTGGCCGAGAGGGAAGGGCCCGAGGGTGTGTGAGGGTGCGGCCGGGACGAACGCTGGATAACAAGATCGACGCTGCAGCATCAAGAGCATCGAAGCCGGAGACTTGCATACCGTTTACTAGACGCAGTAGAGCGATACGAGACTTAATCCTCTCTCCAGAAGAATGTTTACACAAGCTTACCAGCCATTTTCTTTTTGTCGTTGTTTTGTTTTGCAGAACATGGAACGCACGGGGGAGGAGGAGATGATTGTTTGCTGGAGACGCGATTCGTAAGAGGCTCGCGTCTTACGCCCAAACGCAGCTTTAGATCTCAGCATAGATCTCAGGTACTACGGCAACTTCCGGACAGACCAGATCCGACCAATCGCAGATTTCCACTTGCGAAGCCGTCCTCGTCCGCGAGTCAAGTCCTCCCCCGACTCAAGCTCCAGTTCAGCCATGTCCATCACACCCGCACTCAAGGCAGCGTCTCGTTCTGCATATCGCGACCTGTGGCGCGCTTCCTCATTGACCTTTGCAGGTAAGGAACGTGTCGTATCGTGACTTGCAACGTGGACGCTGACGTTTCCGCCAGGCGATGCACCAGTGCTCAATGGTGGGCGCATGCGCCTTTACACTGGCTTGAATATTCGGAGGCTGACCTACTCAACAATAGCTTTCAGGGCAAAGATCCGACAGGATACCTTGGACGCACGGTCAATAGTCGACCCCACAGCATATGAGGACAAGATACAGTTGAGTCGGGAAATTGCGCAAGTTCTACGGAGGAACATCGTACAGGCCCATAAGGTCTCAGAAACTTCCTCAGCCGACGGCTCGGAGACATGGAGTACGTCCAGGCTATTCTGCATTCATATACTGCTCTCATGCCGGAACGTCAGAGCTACGTATCACCGAACACACCGAAATTGCAGACAACGATTCCATCAAGAACCCCCCTCCGTCCCCTTGTCAGTCCACTCGTAGCCAGCGGAAGAAAGAGAAAGTCCAAGAGCTTCAAAGGTACGTCCACCCTTTCGACCTGCCGACCTGTCCGTCAATTTTGTGATGTAGGTGTCATTGACTTCCTAGTTCCGCAATGCCCTCCGATTCAACACCCCCTACCACTGTCCCGCGCTACTACTCTCAGCTGAAGAAGGCTCACAAGAATCGTACTATACCCGAGTTGAAGGAGAGTGACCTCGAAGAATCCTTTGTCCGAGGTATGCGACCATGGAGTGTCCGCCGGGCAGAGAACTGAATTTCCTGGCCCAGGGAGTGGGCCCGGGGGCCAATCTGTAAATAAAACGGAAAATAATGTGCAGCTTCTCCACAAACCCACCGGCCTTCGTGTTGCCTGTCAAGAAACACGCTCATTAGAACTCAATCGCAAGCTTGCTCGAAAGATCCTGTTGGACAAGGTATGTTTCTATTGAACTACAGAATTCTGAGCGTACTAAGGTCCCATTCTAGCTCGACAAACAGGAGAACCCCGGTCTCTCGAAGAGCGAGTTGCAGAAGGCGAAGCAGATAGAGAGGGAGCGTAGAAGGCGAAAGAAGGCGAAGAAGAAAGCCAAGGAGCGTGAATCTGATTCAAACTGATAGCAGAGACACATAGCCAACCACTCTTCTGTCTGTTATTCATCGGACTTAATTCCGAAAGAACATAGCGTAGCTCATAACAAACCAATGAAGGATGGGAGTACGACGGAACTCAGAGTCGAAGGAAGATTAGCATACTCATGAGAGCACCATTACTCGCGGTAGGGGGCAGACGAACTACATCTTGAAATACAGTGTAACACCGATCTCTCCGCCCGCGCCAACCTCATTCTCGCATTCCCAGCGCGCCAAAGTCAGTGGCCTTGCCGACTGGAAGCGCATTGCCGTAACGTGCTGGTGAGAGTTTGTCTCTGCGAAGCACTGTACAACCTTCACGGGCGGAAGGCCTGCTTGCGCGATCTGCCGAGCCTGAGCGGCAGGATACTGCGGGCATGCACAAGGATTGTGCCGTTTACCAGGATTGGAAGCCGGATGGTTGAACTGAGCATAAGTCGGCCGAGAGATTGTGGAGTGGTTTCCACCGGGATTGACATTTCGGCCTGAAGGAGCTTCGGTCCAGTGGGCTTGCTGGTGCTGCTCGAAAGATACAGCATTCGGGCTTCTTAATATAGAAAGGGACTTCTGCTGCAATACCCATGCCCGAACTACGCGCTACCTGGGGCAGAGCTTGGTTTTGTTGGACTGCCGAGAGAAAACTCTGGACCTGAGGAGCCATTAGACAAAGGTACCTTAGAGATCCATGATACTCACCGGCAGACCGTGCGGGAAGCGTTGTAGACCAACAGCAGCGTCGCGAGTGGGACGGATAGAACTTCCTTGGTACGCTACTGACCCGCGCTCTTTTCGAAGTCATCGGTGTGGATAGCCTGCGAGGGTGGTTCGGATGCCATTGACAAGTCGAAAGCGATATCTCTTCAGAAACAACAAGTCAAAACTGTACCGGAGCACAGAGTCGGACCCGTCAACTAGACATACCGTTACGTCAGATGGTCAGAGAGCTGCACCGTCCTCAACTCTCCAGGGCGATGCTTTTGTACTGGGTAGCCATCTATTTCTGGCCTGCGGGCCCAGGCAGTGTTAGGGTGGCGAGCCGTTCTGCAGGATTACCAGTAAGACCGCCGCGATCCTTACTGCCGCCGGTTCTGAGAGTGTACGCCCTGCCATGGCCATAGCCACGAAACACTACTTGAGCACGACCCTGCCGCATTGCAGTCGCGCAAGTGGTTATGAGAGCGGCGTCTACGTATATGCCTTAACTCCTCTACGCGAGGTCGCAGGTTCCGGAGCGCTAGAGAGAGGTCAATCGTACGAAGGTCCTGTCAATCGGACCCCACTTACTATTATAGAAGTAGTGGTTATGGTGGCGGCGTCTGCGCACGCCGGAGCAGTGGCACTATCTCTGCGTTACCCACTACCACAAGCGGCATTTTTACGCGGAACCAGTCTTCCGAGGACGTGATGGAATGTTGTCCAGACAAATAGATCCTATAGCAAAGCAATGTACGTAAGCGACGTACGGATCGCCCACCTGTCCAGTGACTAGTGAAGTATAAGGATCGTCAGAGCGATTTACGACCGGCTCACCTTTTTCGTACACCTGAAGACAGGAATAGCAGGTTCATCAGTCTGACAGCAACAAGCCGTAAAAACACCCGACTAAAGGATGAGCGTTCTGACAGCGACGAGTTGGCATCGCATAGCCCCTTTTGCACCAACACACTTGATAACTATGCTATGCGAAGACCAGTCCGGAAAGCGTAGTTGAAAGACTATTGGCGGGTGTTTTCAGGTGCATGATGATCTTCGGACAGGAACGTCGCCTGAATCGTTTTGGACTTACCGATTGCCCGAAGAAGTCAGCCAACCGAAATTTTTAAGGCTCGTTGCCCCCCGAGCATTCCATTTCGATCACTACACACTCATGGGGAATAAATGAGATGTGCATCCTAGTCGAGGAGATCCTCGTGAGAGGTGCAGCACGGAAACAATGTTGCTGTGTTCCAGAGCGCTCGGGATCATACAGCCCCCAAAGAAATTGTCAGATGTTGTCAGATAAGCGCATGAGTATGACGCTCAGCAGTGACAGACACTCCTTTGCATTCGGAACCATGGCGGAGCAACAAGCAATTGAACTCTGAAGCCAGACTGATGCTGAAAGGAACAAGTCATATTCAAGTTGATATCGGAGGTCAAAATATCGAATATGTCTTAGGCACCGTGTGTTACCATTCGTGCGCAATAGCGTTTGAAGACACTCACCACCGAGTAACATTGACAATCTTGAGACCCCCGCCGACTATAGCTAGACGTCCCAACACACTTATGGCAACGTTTCGGTTGCTACGGGCGCCAGTCGACTCTCAATGCATCCATCAAGATTCAACCCGAGCCGGTTCCCTCTACTTTGTCGAATGGTTCCAAGCTATTGATCGTTCTGAAAAGACGTGGATTTGTTCGCAAGCCTACTATGTAATAGGACGTGGTCAGTATCAAGAACGTTACGTCCAAAAACATCATCGTACGTTCAACAGATGGCACTCATGGCAGCCCGTGGGAGGTTAGGGTTACTATTCGAGATGTATGCGTGAGAATAATATACCGGATAGGTCAGTGCTGTTACCCCGTAACCTGAGTCTGGTCGCCTCCCTGTACTAGTGCGCGCAGCAAAAGCGAACTTCTGCAGATATTTTGCGACAAGTCCTAGCACACTTGTCATAGACTATTCGCCTGTCACTTGTCGAATCATCGCGCATCACAATGTCTGGTGGCGTCAACATGGCGACCGTTCTCAAACGGTGCGTTGCGTATACCCTCTGAATGCGCAGCGCACATATCTTCCAGCAGGTTGGAGGCCGTAACCTCACGTCTCGAGGACCTCTACGAGGGAGTAGGCAAGGCGCCGACTGCTGCTGCACCTGCAAGCATCGCTCCTGTACCTCCTCCGGGAGCCATCCCTGCACCTCCATCCGCACCTGCTGTCCAAGTGCAGTCGTTCGACGAACCCCCGAGCGTCGTCGCGTACGAGAAGGATATCTTGGATGGCAAGGTGAAGCCTTTTGTCAAGCTCACGGAGAGCTTCGCGAGCCCGGTAGTCATCGAAGAGGTGCGTGATCTCATATCTTGGTCTCGACCTTGATCTAAGGGTGCCACCCGACAACTGCAGGCGAAACTGGTGGAATTGCAGTACACCAATATAGGCGGGTTCATTCGGATGGCAGCGTTGTGCAAGCGGCCAAACGAAAGCACTTTTCGCGACCTTGCGCTCAGTATCCAGAAGGATGTCGACTCGATCGTGAAGCTCAAGGACGCGAATTGGAAGGAGCGGGATTGGGCGAACCACTTGAGCACGGTGTCTGAGGGTTCGGGGGCAACTGGTTGGGTATTGGCGGTAAGTTCTGAGGAAGTCTGACCGACCCGTGCCTTGTGAACGAGGTAGTGGATTTATAGGAAAACAAGCCAGGCTCGTACGTCAGCGAGGCGAAGGACTCTGCCCAGTTCTACGGGAATCGTGTCATTCAAGAGTTCAAGTCTAAGTGAGCTTTCTTCCCTTTCTCTTTCCGTTCTGAATTGACGCGATAGGACACAGGGACCCCAAGCATGTTGAATGGGTGAAAGCGTATCTGTCGATCTTGGAGGACCTGAAGAAGTATGTCGTGGCGCACCATACCAATGGGTTGATGTGGAACCCGAAGGTATGAACCCCATAACTCACAAATGCCACCTTATCTTAACACCGGTCGGACGAAGGGCATCTCCGTGGAAGAGTACAAGGCGACAAACAAATCAACGCCAACCGCAGGTGGAGCGCCTCCACCACCGCCCCCGCCCCCTCCGCCTCCCGCTCTGGTTACGCCGGCTGCGAGCTCAAGCGCGCCCCCCGCGGGAGGGGCTGCAGCTGTCTTCGCTGAACTCAATCGAGGCGAGGAGGTAACGAAGGGCCTGCGAAAAGTTGACAAGAGTGAGATGACACATAAAAATCCGTCTCTACGAGCTGGAAGCACGGTCCCTGCCCGCGCACCCTCCCCTAATGGTAAGGCCGTTGCCAATGGGACATCGAACCGCGGGACTGAGACCTCAATATATGCAGCGCCGAAGAAGCCCCTGAAGCCTACCAAGCCTCACGCCCTTGCCGGCAAGAAGCCCTCCAAATTTGCTCTAGAGGGTAACAAGTGGATGATTGTACGTACTTTGTACTCCAGGGAAGGGCCGGGTTCACATCCACATCTCAGGAATACCAAGAGAACGAGTCGGCGTTGACTGTCGGTGAGGCCGAACTCAGTCACACCGTTAACCTCTTTGGATGCAAGAATACTACGGTGCTGGTCAAGGGTAAAGTTAATGCTGTGACTATGGGTAAGACCGCTATTGTAATATTCACATCATACTACTGCTGACCGATACTGGCGCAGTCAACTGCAGCAAGACCTCGGTTCTCGTGGAGTCAGTCATTTCTTCGATATCCGTCACAAACTCGCCGTCGTTTGCATTGCAAATCACTGGATCGGCTCCCACTATTCAGCTCGACACCACCGACTCTGGCCAGATCTACCTGAGCAAGGACTGCTTGGGTGTGGAGATCACGACTGCCAAGTGCAGCAGCATCAACGTGAGTCTTCCTGTCGAAGGTGAAGAGGATGGCGTCTTCGAGGAGCAGGCCGTTCCCGAGATGCTCAAGACAACGATCAAGAATGGCAAATTGGTTACCACCGTCGTCGAGCACGTCGGCTAAGGAACCCCGTGATGTGTTGGCATCATTGTTGAAGAAGGGACCAGGACTTCCGCTGGAAAATAATTTACGAGTCCAGACATATATACAGTATACCTTTCACTTTCACTTGAGGCTATGTCAGGGAGCAAGCCCCAGTGCGGCTGTGGCATACAGCGTTGATTGTTCTCTGTCACTGCGCATTGCAGTGCCGCTTCGAATCAACACAGTACGTATTCAGGCCAGCAGATAGAGGGAAGACTGCGCACGCGTGCCCATGTGAGAATGGATAACCGTCGTCGTATGCAGATTGGATGAACATAAGAAAAAACGAGGCATTTTGAAGCACGACGTCAGTCAGGGAATCAAGTCCTTCCAGGTGGCAATTAGCTTATAGAGTCGATCTTGGCGCCGCCGGAAGCTTGATCGGAATCGGATGTTGGCTTCGTTACTTGAGCTTGAGACCCGTTCGACTCCCGCCACGCTCCTTTCTCCCAGTCCTCCTCACTTGGCCACTTGTCCTCCCTTACAATCCTACTAGTACTCTCCCTTTCATATTCCATACATGGATAATGCTGGCTGGCATGCACATCGCAGGGATGCCGATTCGGTTAGTATTGCCTGCAATCTCTTCCGCGCCTCCGGACGTGTCCGTGCTCACCAGACGCGTTCAAGCAGGCAGATGCACGCTATCCCCCCGCAAGGGGTCCCGACGGACGATACCAGCCTGTGGAGCAGGTCCTTCCCCTTGAAGAGAATTTCGTAGGCGGGTTCAGGCCAGTAGCGCCCTCGCCGGGTCCACCTCCGTTGCCCGAGAAAGACGACATGGGCATCCCACATTCTCTGCGTCCACATGGAAAGCGTATACCAAGCGGATACTCGTACCAGACGCAGTCACCAGTACGGGACAATGAAGGTAGTCAGCCCTCCGCAGCGTCTGTGGCCTCGTACAGTACCAGTCAGCTCGCGCAAATGAGTGCTGTCGAGCGCTCGCAGAACCTGAAGGTGGCCAGGATGAACCCTCCGCTGCAGTTCATGTGTGGTCCTTTGTTGCGTTATGACACAGTTGATAAGGAGGGTGTTTGGAACGGTGCAGCACTCATCGTTAGTGAGTCCTGCTGTTTCTGGTGTCCTAAATGGCATTCCTCAACGGTCGTGTGCGTCTTCTCAGCCGCGGATGCTGGGTCAACATACGATCCTCATCCTATGCTTTCTTATCACTGGGATCCAGACCGGCCCGTGCCGTTCAAGAAGACCCACTCCGGCGGAAATCCCAAATCGTTCGACTTGGGGCCACACCCGGCTGATCCCATGGCCGCATTATATTCAAACAATTTTCCTCAGTCTAATGGAAGCCCGAACCCGTCTGCCGCGACCCAGAAACGCGAGGTTCCCGGTCAGGAAATCTGGGTTTATGCTGGAAACGGAGGGTGCGTTTTCCTGTGACTTCATATTGTCTCTACCTAACCAACGCGTCCTGCAGAACATTCACTTTCTGGAGGTTTATGATTCAGATCCCTCTCAGCCGACACGAGATGAAGGTTCGGTACACCGTCAATAATGGCCAAGAATTGGAGTTCGTTGTTCCAGGACGTGGCCAAACCATGCGCCTTGCTGCTTATTCCGTCGGTCTTCCGCCCTCATATCTTGCGTCTGCTCATGATTCCCTCAGTGCAATGGCTTCAGTGCAGGCGTCAATGCCGACGATTTCAGAAGCCCCGGGTTTGCTAGCGGGTACGATCCTGTCTGGTGCGACCTCCTTGCTAAGCACGCCGAGCAGCCATATCACGCGCTAGTGGGCGGCGGAGATCAACTGTACTGTGACGGGTGCGTCGGTTGACGGTCTTTCATCTGACGGTGATCGAGACGCGTGCGTAGTCTGACACGGGAACCGGAGTTGCAAGAATGGGTCAACCACCCCAACCCCGAGGAGAAGAAAACATTTGCTCTGACTCAAGAGATCCTTTCCGCAATTGATAGGTTCTACTTCAACCACTATTGCTCTGTATTCCGGAGTGGAGCCTTCTCACGAGCGAATAGCTCTATGTAGGTTGTTTACTCGGGCTTGTGTATAATGCGCTTTTACTTACAATATTTTTGGTTTCTAGACCTATGATGAACATGGCAGGTATGTCGTCTTTTCTGGTCTTCCAAACGCTAGGCTGCTACTTACGCCAGGGTACATACTCCAGACGATCACGGTATGTGGAATCTGGAATTTCCTGATCAACGATTCACTCACAAGCGACATTTATCCAGACTTGGTCAGTTTTCCTTCTGGACAATATGCTTGGCAGCGCTGACACTCGGCAGATTGATGGTTTCGGCAGCTGTCAGTTCGTCTTCCCTTCATGCTGTGAAGCGATAGCTAACGTCGTGTAGACCCGGATGACCTCCAGAAGGCTCCAATTTTCAGAACGTAAATTATCTGCACTCAGTGCTACCGTATTTTGTCGCTCATGAAGATTCTGATAGTATCGGGTCGAGGGGCTATTTCTTCTTTCTGCTGTTCCAGTGCTTCATCAACGGTGCGTCCCAGTAATTCCACCCTGAAGACCAGCACGGAATCTGACGGCCGGAGAAGACGAGCTTGACGGGATCGCCGACAGCCCTGGGGCTCACGCATGCAAGTCCCTCATAATCGGCGTACAAGGACCCTATGTGCCGTTTCCTTCCCACTCGTTCTTGTCCTACCTTGGTCCAACGTCATGGATGCTGATGCTGGACTGCCGGTGAGTAATTATTGCTGACAGCACCGCGCGTCTAGTTCTTGAAAGTTAGCAGAGCAGAAAGGAAATTGGAGCAAGTCTGTAGCCCTGAAGAGTATCGCAGAGTATTCCAGAGGTTACACAACTTGCCGTTGAATACTGAACATCTGATTGTACAACTTGGTGGGTTTGGTTTGGCGACCCGTTCCTGGATGCGCTTGACGCCCACTGTCAGGCATCCCCATTGCATACCCGCGGATGGTATTTCTAGAGACTATGTTGGGGTCGAAGTTGAATCCTTTGGTCCACCTCGGACGGGCAGGATCCATGGGCTTGAAGGGCTTCGTCAACAAGTTCAACGCTGACGCTGAGCTCTTGGACGATTTAGTGAGTCATGCTTGCGAGGCCTTCGTGGATTCGTTTTGACTAGTTTCAGAATGATCACTGGACGTCAAAGCATCACAAGGCACGTACCAACCCGGGTTTGCTTCTTTGATTCTAATGTGACTAACGTTGTCATCTTTATGGATCAGTCGGAGCGTAACTGGTTCATCGAGCAGCTCCAACTGTTCGCCCAGCACCGGCGTCTACGTGTCACGTTCCTTTCTGGGGATGTCCACTGCTGCTCGGTGGGCGTTCTTAAGACACTGACGACGAAGAAAGCTCGCGACATCCCTGCTTCAGTAGACCATCGATATATGATCAACATCGTTACCAGTGAGTATTACACGTTGCTCTTTACCAGGTTGGTCATAACAATCATATATTTAAGGCGCCATCGTGAATACTCCGTAAGATTTCGGAGACCTTTGCGGCTTCGAAACCTCTTTGTTTATAGTCTATTTGACAGTCCGCCAGGTGGCGTCCTCAAGATGGTCAGCACCTTAGCAACAAAAACTCATCGCACAATGCATTACGCAGAGACAGATGAGACAATGGTAGGGTTCATGGGCCGTGTTTGGTACCCATTGCTTACGACCCGATTTCTCCAAATAGATGCCTATCTTTGATAAGGAGCCAGACGGTGGAGCTGCTAAAAGCAAGTACATCATGGGTCGTCGCAATTGGTGCAGCATCTCCCTTGACCCTTCCAGTGGTGACATGATTTTCGACATTCGAGTCGAAAAGCAGAAGGGGTATGGTGAGACTTCTGGGTGAGCACAGGTTCGAGGCTTCTATCTCCTTCGTCCGTCTCACCCTCATACTAGATACGTCGCACGAGCTCCTGCGCCCCGCTGGACACCGCAAACGAGCGCGTCTTAAATATGCTTCTTCATCTGCGCTACTATCCGCTCATTCATCTTTGCCTTATTTATCAACTTTGCATCGTTTCTGCGCGTTCTGTAGCCGTTCCTTCCCACTCTTCCTCCGCTCATCTAATCAGATGTTTGACTCACTGTATCATACTTCAGTCCCGTATACCCTAATGCCGTTATCCGATTAGCCTGCAATAGGCATTTAACTTTCCTCCTCTTCCATTGGAATCGCCGCTGCACGATAACGATAATGCTGCATGCCAACGGGAGCACCATAGGTCGCCGGCACATCCAAGTACTCAGCTGGGATCTCTTCCTCTTCTTCCTCTTCTCTGCTCGCCTCAATATCCCCATATTCAGAGTTGTATCCACTTTGTACCCCTCCAGCGTCTACACTAGACGCGACCGTGGGCGCGGGGGAGTTCACATGGCTCGGGTTCGATCCACCAATGGTTCGTTGCATGAGGTCGAGCATTGGGGGCTCGTATATATACGCCGGAACACCCGGCCCAGAGAGCATTGGAGCCGTGCTCCCTTCTCGCTTAGGCAAGGTGTCCAGCCGAGGAGCCTCGGGCAGACTGGTTGCAGCTGCAGAGTTTGCAGCGGCAGCGGCCTCGGCTTCCTGTTTCGCACGTTTGCGTGCGTTCGCCAGCGCCCGTTTGTGCTCCCGCTGTGATTTCTTCTCTGCCTCGAGACGTTCTTCTTCCGCGCGACTCTCGGCATCCACTCTGGCCTCTTCTTCTTCCAATCGATCCAGTGCCCATTGCTCCTCCATGAACTCCTGATAGCGTTCGCAAACGGGCCTCCAGGTCCGTGTGGCCTCGCTGGCGGCGTCCTGATTGGGCTCAAATGCAGTATCGATGTCAGGCGGTGGAGAGAAGTCGAAGTTCGGGCCAGGGTTGATTCGAACACGCGCTTCGTTGAACAGAGAGATGAATGGGTAGTATCCGAGCGTTCCGTCGTCAAATGGATTCTCCTTGTGCTCCCGAGCACCCTCGCGGGCCCGCTTCCGTTCACGTTTGCGGGACTCGGCTGGAGCGCGAAGAGGACGGAAGTCGTAGATGTCGCGGAAAGCCGGCCCAACCGACTGGCCGTTGACGAAGAATGCGATGGTGGAGCCCGTCAGAGTGGGCAATGGGCGTAGAGGGGCCGGCTCTGGAGCAGTGTGGGCACCACGGCCTCGTTCAGGAACGTTCTTCACGGTGGCAGACTTCTTGTTGGAAGATGGCACAGGGGCGGCGTCTGGGGCCTTACGCTGGAAGTCCATGAGTGCAATCATCTCCTTCGACTGGGGGTATTCGAGAGATTCGAAGTACTCCTGACCCTTGAACTCGATGGCAATGCGCTCGCGCTTGATATGCGCGGGGTCGTGTGGGTCGTTCTTGATGGGCTTTCGCAAGGGTGGAA
Organism: Dentipellis sp. KUC8613; assembly: GCA_002286715.1. Taxonomy (NCBI): domain Eukaryota; kingdom Fungi; phylum Basidiomycota; class Agaricomycetes; order Russulales; family Hericiaceae; genus Dentipellis; species Dentipellis sp. KUC8613. The sequence continues at coordinate 627,417 of NSJX01000011.1, forward strand.
GAGATATATACATGCCCACCACATCGCCTGTGCCGAATGGCTGGCAATAAGGGCGCGCGCGTGAGAGCGTCACCTTTTCGCCTGTCTTGTCTCGTATGCCATAGCTGTACCCATCAAGGCCACAGGGCCCATTCAGCGATGCCTCGCGTCGCCCCCACCCGAGGCGTACATGTGCGCCCTCCCTGCGTGCGCTGTCTGCCGTCTGTGCACCGCCACCGTGCTCGATTTTGACCTCCATGTACCACTTGCCCTCGCGGATGGGCGCGTTGCAGCGTGCACTCCGGAAACCTCTGTCACCTAGCAGACCTAACCCATCCTGGGTGACTTTGATACAGGGGCTGCGGTCCTCCCATCCGACGCGAAACGAAGTCGGGTTGCTTTCAATGGTGCGAAAGGAGATGCTGGAGCCATGGGGTGTGACGCCGGCGGGGATGTAGCGGAAACCAATGCGATTCGTGGCAAGCTGCTCCGTGAGGTGATATGGCGAGCCCTCAGAAATTGGAATGAACACGGGTCCGCGAGAGATATTGAGGCGCGGCCGAAGGGCAAGTGAGTCGTGAGATGAAGGAAGGACAACATTCTCCGCCGGGTTCAGAGGTTCGGACGGCGCGGGAGAGGCTGTACCGTTTGGGGCGATGTCGCGTTTTCGTTTCTTGCTCTGAGTATGATTGTAGATAGTGGTAGAAGTGAGAGGGATCGCAGTGGAAGCCGGGGAGTCGCCTCGCAAAGGAGAGGAGCCTCGGGCAAGCATTCTGTCTAGTTGGCCCTTCAATTGTCTATAACGTTGACGGAAAGTTCAGAAAATAGAATCTCAGATGAACGCAACTTTGGACATGCACCAGCGGTATGTAGAACGACCTATTGCTCCGTGTCGGGTTGAAGTCTGTCAAAGCAAGTGAAGCGGTTACTTGGGAGACCTACTACTTGCCAATACTACGCGTAAGCCCTAACCCCAATCCTGTCCCCGACACGCGCGTTACCGAAAGCGGTCACTGCAGACGCCGCGGCGCTCATCTGCTAGACCGTTCTCTTCAGTACCACGCGCATACTCACCAGGTGGTCTTCCTGTAACGTGCCCCTGATCACCTCCAGCATCCTGCAATAAAATGACTGCTCTTCGGTAAGTACTCTGAGATTCGCTCTATCTATCATGCTTGACATCTGCGCAGTCGTATACAGAAGGTAAGCCTGTCGGATCTATGTCGTGTGTTCGTCTTTACACCACAGTCTAGGAGCTCAGGGATCTCAATAGCAAGCCGCTAGATGTAAGCTATCCTGGATCATCGCACAGAACATAAGGCTCACAGAAGTCGAGGGTGTCGAAGTAGATCCGAATGAAGACAACCTCTTCCTATGGAACTGTTTAGTGAAGGCTGCTGTAAGTCGTCGGTGAACTTTCTTCCGCAGATTCTTGTGATAACGAGCTGCCCTTTACTTCAAGCCAGATAGCCCGTACAAGGGCGGCACCTTTCGCTTCAAGCTTGAACTGCCAGATAATTACCCTTTCAAGGCACCCACGGTCTGACCGCGTTTCTACCTCCGTTCATGTCACGTAGAACTCACGTAGAGATCCTGAAAGGTAACATTTATTACTAAGATCTATCACCCCGGAATCAACGAGGAAGGCCAGATTTGTGTTCCAGTTCTCCGGGATCAGGTGCGTATCAGACAACTAGGCACGCTGCGCTCGAGTACATCATAATGAGACTCCCCTCTTTTAGTGGAAGCCATCTGTCACATTACCCTCAGGTGCGATCGAAACGGTCTTGTATCTCTTGATTATGGTACTGATACCTGCGGACAAGTCCTGGCCATTATTCAAGAGAAAGTCAACAACCCCAGCCCTGATGACCCGTTCGAGCCCGATATCGCAGCTGTGAGTTCTGAGGTCTACGTGCACCCCAATCTGTAACCTCAATTTCTTGTCAGCAACTAAAGGAAGATAAGGCTAAATTTTTGGCCACTGCAAAGGAGTGGACGAAGAAGTGAGACTTCCCCCGCGGCTCCATGCTGAACAACGCTAATGCAGTTGCAGATATGCTATGTGAGGCGGGGAATGTTCATGACCATACTGAATCTTCTGTATATTACAACACGATTACGCTGTATGAGTACCCTTTGGAATGAGATCATGCACGCAGAACGAAATATGTGTCTGGAAAGGCATAAAGCGGGCGCCTAAGCAAACAAACGCGTGAGACTCTGGACGCGGCCCCCGCCTGACCGTGATATTGCTGCAGCCTGTGGCGAGCACAAGCTTCAAGTCGAGTTTACCATCTCCCGCCCGCAACATCGCGCTCTTTCTTTCCTTTACGTGCTTTGGTACCCTGCAGTCTCTCCGAAAGCGCCAGGGCTTCAACGCGTGGCGCCCATTCATATTGCCTAACACGCTCTCACTTCCGATCCACCACCAACTACCTCGTGTTCTCCACGTTGCTGTCCTTCCTTCTTCTAATCTGGATCTAATCTCTCTCGTTACTGCTATTCTTCCCCCGTTCAGTCTTCTCAACGTGTTAGAAACGAGGACGGTTTGGAGCCAATCATGCATCGTTTCCGGTGAGCAACGCCGACTCTGCTGTCTTCACTCCCCCTGGCGCACTCACCCCATCTCTTTTCCTATATTCAGCAAGTGGTCGGATCCCAGGCGTAGCCAGGTGCCGGAATCTGTACGCTCAAGCACTGCGTCGTCGTCTTCACGTGTACCCCCTCCGCCTTTACCCCCACCCCCGGTAGAATCACTCCCTGCGCTCCCTCCTGTGAGCGACTTTCGCACGTCGCTTATACTTCCCGAGTATGTTGCCATACCTTTATACTAGACTCCAACTCATGTTTCGAACTGTCGTGCATAGCTTGAGTCGTAGGTTCACTCTGCTACGTTCTGCCGACGGCGATCCCGTGTCTCTAGAAGATCTCAGGAACAAATTCGCAGAGCAAAGAGCGCGCGGTGCCGAGAATCAGGTCTCTCAAGAGGAAGAAGAGATGATATTGGAGACTCTTGGTCGTTTACGCGTCAAAGCATCAGTGAGTTCGACAGGTGGCGACTCGGGATATCAGGCTGGTCGCGACTCGGTGCGCTCTACCAATACTACCGCAAGCTCCCAAATATCTAGCGTTCAATCCTCGCCCGGCGGCAGCAGTAAGCGCTACAGCAACAACCTATTCGGCTCCAAGGGTTTCAAAGACTACACCTATATCCGTTCACAACGGCAACGAGAGGGAAGCGGCCGTAGTGCGATATCCTCCGTATCTTCGGCAAGTAGTCGCTTCAGGAACTTCGACGGTTTATCGCCTGAAGACAACTCTCATGTAAATGACTTGTCAACTCCGTCGGAGGATCCGTCTCCCAACGCATCCTATTCGAGTCCTTCGCTTGACATGCCGAGTTCAGCCCTTGAACAGAGGCTTTCTAAGTCCCTCCGCCGAGACCACTTGCGACGGGCGTCATTAGCCCTAGAGGAGGTTATTCGTGAGATTGAAGAAGAAGTAGAACCCGTTGGAGATGGAGAAGACAGGGTCCTGGTACCTCGCTCCCCAAGCGTCAGGAGTGGCGGCCAGAGTAAGGTGAGTGCATAGGTTGGTCGTTTACATCGATCTAATTCTATTGCAGGATGCCGCGCCCCACAATTCTCCGGCCGATCTGAATGTCGAAACAGGAACTGCTCTATCCTTTGACGATCATGTGGCAGACGGTGACAGACAGAGATCGTCGCCATCTCCTTACGCTCGTTCCGCCAATACGTCGCCTACGCCGAGGCTCCCAGGTTATATTCCTGGAATGCCTAGGCCCATGACCCCCCGCGACATAGGAATCGAATCCGATGACCAGTCGCCATCGGCGTCTACCACCCCTCGTGCCACATCGCCTCGTCTCCCCAATGACCGTGCCTCACCTGTCATTCCACACAATGGTGCTTCTGGGATCTTGAGGCGTGATTCGATCGGTGTTCGCCAGTCAGTTCGCGCAGCGTCCCCCCTTTCATCTCATGTCGCGTCACTCAATCAAGAAGGGCGATTTGTATCAGAAGAGACCTCGCGGGGCCCAGACGAATCTTACATTGACTTTGGGAGTCCTCTGGACTCTTCTATTCTTGGTCGTCGTCGACCCGCGTCGCCGCTGTCTGGCTCGAGTTATCAGCCTATGTCCGTCTCTTCGCGTCCTGGCACCCCGTCTAATGTCACATGGAAGGTACCTTCCAGCCCTCAAAAGGATTATTCAAAGCATGATGGTAGCGTGTCCGGTCACGGCAGAAGTGGAAGCTCCGTGAGTTTCAATAGTACCAGTGACTATCAGGCATCATGGGACCGCCCTGGTTCCCGGACTCGGGATCGCAATGGCAGCCTTGCCGGCCATGCGAGGAATGACAGCCTTGCGACTACGGACGATGTCCATGATCCTGCTGGCCTCTCACGCTCGAAGTCCGCGATGTCAGGCGGACGATCGCTGCGTTCACCCGCACTCCCCGACTCCCCATTCATCGATGGTGGGCGCGGAATGGTCAATTCCTCTGCTACGTTCTCTCCCAACCAGTCATCTGCAGACGGTAGACCACAATCGGGGATATCAGGCATGGAATTGGGTTCACCTGTGTCGATGACGAGTCGTGTTCTGCGCTCTCCAACCCCCACTCAATATGCGTCCCGTTCTCCAACTTCACCCGCATTCTCCGAAACAGAGTTCTCGGCATCTTCAAAGGCCATTGTACACGCATCAAAGTCGAGCCTTTTGTCATCACCATTTTCCTTGAGCCATTCTCAGCCTTTGGTTCTGTCGCCATTGGCCAATTCCTCTCGCTCGTCATTGGAATCTGCCGGTTCAAGCTACCACTCGTGGAACGCAGAAAACAAGTCAGATCGGACGGCTCCGCTGTTCGCCACTCTTGACCCACAGCAGCCAGCTTGGCATGATCTGACTTACACAGATAAATCGAGCTCTTCAGCCTCCGGTGCAGATGCCACAGATGCCGAGGACATCGTTCACCAGTATGCCGGACTGACCAGATCCGATTTCATGGCCATACAAGACAAGCTTGTGTCAACTGCTAAGGCAAAAGCGGAATCCCCGGAAGCTCGAGAACGGAATAACTCCTTGAGGAGACGGAGACCTTCGACATCCCAGTCGATACATTCGACCAATGGAAGGGAGAGCAGGGTGAGAGTCTTCGACCGACGTCCCGCGTCTTTCATCTAATCTTATCTCGGATCAGAGCGCGGATGGTATCCCTCAATCCCAGGTAGGAAGCACTGCATCACGCGCTCCTACCGTGGACAATTCCTCGAAAGCTAGCGCTTTGCTAGACTCCGTCTTGGATAGCATACGATCGCCTCATGTAGAGCCTCTTGAGGTGAAGACGGAAAAGAACATAACGGCGGAGACTACCCTCCCTTCTCCCACCGACACGGAGCTCTCCAGTCCATCACGTCGTAGGAGGGCACTTACTGATGTGCTTTTTGGTGAACCAAAGGCTGATCGAACATTTCAATCTCCTGAGCCGCCGACATCCAAATCTGCTGACGATCATACGTCGAATAGTGGTGTGGAAATTCACTCTCAAGCCATGCTGTCTGAGACTCAGTATGATGTCTCACGGTCCGAGATAGCTCGTCCGTCCATCGGCACTCCCCAGGCTTCATCTTCCCCGGCTTCTCCCGCTCTGGCGTTCGCAGATCAGACCGAACTGGCTAAAGAGGTTCAGAGGAAAACTGAAGCTGCCATGGCACAGTTGAAGAAAATGCCGTCGAATCCAAAACTCAACGAGGCTGGCTCTGCTCATCGGAAGCGCATCAGTCCTAATCAGATTTCTAGTCCCCGTCTCGTGTCTGCTTCGACTAGTGTGGACACGATCCCCCTTCGATCGCCTTCTGCAGGTTCCGACCAACCGTCGAATCCATCCAAGTTGGGCCAACGCTTCAGAAAATTGCGAGGTACATTACGGGCAAAACCGACGGCGCAGACTGGACTTGACATCACGCCATATCCTCTTGACCTCTTATCGCCCGCCTCCGCGCAGACCGATCGTTACAAGACGGCATCTCCCATTCATCACGGACCCCCTGTCCTTGCCAGCGCCACTGAGCTAGGAAGGTTCAAAGTGCCAGTTCCCAGCCCTCCTGCTTCTGCTGGACCTGGCCTAAAGGGGTTTATGGCCCGATTTCGTAAGCCGCGTCCAGTGGAAGGGTCTGAGCATGAGCATCGAATTCCACCGAACCTCTCTTCCGCCGTTAATCTACAGCCCGCATTCGCTCAGCAACAGCATGCTCCCGCCCTACAGGCACATTCTGCTCCACCTGACAGTCTAACGTTCAAGAATACCAACGCTCCACAGTCGTCGGCCTCTGTATCAGGCTCATTGGCGGCGTCTAGGCGAGACGAGAAGCCATCTGACAGCGATGCTGTGAGACCTCCTTCCGACCAGGCGGCCTTGCGGCAGCTATTCGACGCTGCATCGAACCTGGGGTTGGATCAGGCGGCTCTGAACGATCTCCTGGCTCGTTCAACATCAACCTCCTCGAAATCAACGTCTGCACAGTGGTCTTTGAAACACACGTCTGCTACGACTAGCGACGCGAGCGGGGACATGACTGAAAGGACTGCTTTGCAGCGAGTGCGATCACCGACAGGCTCGGAAAGCCGTCCTAGCATTGATAAGTCATCGCAAAAGCAAGCCTCAGATTCTGTTCGAAAGCTTTCGGTTCGCAAACAAATACCCCGAGCGAGTCTTTTCAGCAACACCGAAATGTCAAATGCTGTCGTGCGCCGAACCTTGATATTTCCTGCAGAGACGAGGCAGTCGATAGTCGATTTTAACGCTGCAGGACTCCGAAAAAGCACCTCTACTCGCCGCCGTCGTTCTGCAAGCGCAGCTTCCGTTCAGTCAGTCCGCTCTGTCCACGACCGCATTCCCACACCGCCTCCTCAGAAATCGCCGACCAGCCTTAGGTTTTCCCCTGAGCCTAAGCCGCCTGTCCCTGAGTTACCGCCTTCGCTCACTGCTCAAGCACAGAGTGCGTATCTACCTCCACCTCCGCTCTCGCTTGAAAAATCAAACTCCGCGTATGATTCATTGTGAGCATTTCGTTTGTCGGTGCCACCCTGATGTTGACCGCGATGCCAGATACGATATGTATACCGGGGACGGTAAACCAAATATATCTATTAATGGCGAGAGCCAGGTCCTGGACCCTGCGCTCCAAACGAATACCGACAGTTTTGCGAATCTTGACCCCAACAGCGCCGTCGAGGTTCTCGAGCTGGCGAATGGCGAGACAATATGGTAGGCTTTATTGATGTAACCTGAGCCCTAATATCGTCTGATCAAATTGAAACGCGTAGGTCAATCGTCAATGGACTCCGCGATGACGATGCCGAGTCGTTCTACGGCAATCGCGCCAGTTTCTTGTCAGAGTATTCTTTCAAAGAGGGAAGCGCAGAGGGCGTCCAGGTCTTCTTCAAGGAGCATGGGAGAAAGGCTTCGAAAGAGAGTAACAATTCTTATATTTCTCGAAGGAAGACGTTCCAAAGTCAGGGTGCGAAACGCCCTGAGACGAAGGTCAGACAATCGATACCAATGATACCCCCTCTCGCTGATGAGCTCGGCTCAGGTGTTCTTTAGCTCCTCGACCCAGATTGGTCGTCTGATCGACAACCTGTCGCAAGGGATGGAGTCGGGTTCATTCAATATAATACCATCGAGGCCAGGTGCATCCTCAGCAGCGGCATCTTCCTACCATTCAGAATCGGATACGCATTGGACAGTAGAAGAGCGATTGGAACATATGCTCGGATCTATGGGAACGACATGATGCCAGTCTGCGCATGTGACGTCTCTATTTGCTCCGCATTCGCTACATCTACATTGTTGCTATTTATCGTTGTTACAATTGGTTTGCATAGATGTATATACCAAATTTCGGACCATACCTGTGCCTTCACAATCCCTGCAGGTCAATCCACTTGTTGATGCTCACGGTGATGATGGCATCAAGGAAAAGTTGCTCGGGCCTGAACCAGTAACGCATGGTGCCCCAGGACATGCCAATACCAGCAATATGCTCTTGAGTAGGTTGGTATTCGGCAAGATAAGTGCCGCTCGACCACAGCTATGCAATGCGAAGTGAGTCAAAGATCGGACAATTCTTTTGCAAACAGATTTACCTGGTAACTGCCATCTGGCTGCCTTGCCCAAGTGCATCTCACAGCCGACCCATCCGACGAGGTACTCATGAACGAACGAAGTCTGGAGATGTTTGAGCGGTTGGTTACCTACGAGCTTGGGCAGGATGATGAAGGACGACTCACTCTGGCGAGGCTGCACCGGTACGGTCAACCAAGTCTCCCATGAGCACTTCGCGGTCACCAATGTGGGCGGTGCCGAGGAATCGGCCGAGCATCCAGTCTAGGGTGGCCACTTCGAGGCCTGTTTCAGTCTGACCGCGCATGCGAGTAATCTTATCGTAGTGTTTAATCAGAGAACGGTTGACGTCTAAGGGTTCGACATACGGTAGTCCTGGTCTGCATATGATTATTGGGAGTATGCAAGACGTAGCAGCGTTGGTCCATGCCGTGGGCTGGCGATGCGTGGGCCAGGATGGCGACATGGTCTCGAGGGTTATTGGTAGTGCTGATGAAGAAAGCCTCCCAGAACGGACGTTGGGCATTGAAAGTGTGCTGAGACATTGGGGCCCGGGTTGGTTCATTTCGCCCTGGAGGTGGACGCTTCAAGTACTCACCGGCTGGAGAGCAACTTCGTGACAAGTCCAACACCGTAAAACTGTCTTGATAATAAATGGTTGTGAGAATCAGTTGCCATGATCGATGGGTACGGGCCGCATGGTACAATATATTGGGTCCGTGGCTGCGTAGCTCCTGGGTTGTTCCAGCTCGAACATGCTGAGGCTCGATTGCTTCGGGAACATGCGGGCTCGATCCACAGACCAATGCCTTGTTGTCTACGGTGTGATATACTATCTTCGGCATCTCGTGTTGCGCAAGTATATCAGGGACGATCCCCACTCACATTGAACGGTGCCGCGGTCTTAACGATCTAGGAAAAGTACAAAAATAAGGTGACGGTATATGGCAATACGACGACAAGTCCAGATCCTCAATTCTGCAAAAGGCTACACGGAAAGTTCATGAAGACCTGGCCTCCCAAAACGGCCGCTTGCGTAGCTTTCCGAGTCGCATGACGTGCACCGCATTACTGCCTGTGTTCCCCTCACCAATCGTCAGGATCGCCGTTGCCTCTTTGCTGGAGCAACGAGCAACGCCGCGTTTCCCCAGTTCGGTTGCGTCCTATAAAAACCTCAACCGTTCTCAGTCTATGCCTGCGGACCGGTACCTTAGTAAATGTATACAGCCTCAAGGCTTCGACGATTTCGGATGTCGGCGATTCCATGACTGCCTGGAACCAAGTCAACACGAGTGAAGATGTATGCGGCAGCGGGTCTCGCCTTCGAAGGGGCATTTGAGATGCACTCCCAAGCAGGGGGCATGTGAAGCTCCCGTGAGGAGGCAGCGTGGCGGTCATGCATCGCAAAGCAATATTCCGAGGTGAGTATATCGACTAAAAAGGGAGTCGGGCGCCTGCCACGAAAGTTTTCACCACAAATTGTAGCCAGCTTGACCATCATGCTCCAAGAAATTAGTTGTTTGCAGTGGCTATGGAATAGGGATAGCTGACATATGACTGATCAGTCTTTCACTAGTGATCGAAATCGTGGGTCTTGTTACTTAATGCGAGGATTCTCTGAGAGCACGAAGACATCATTCTCCGTGATGAGTTCTGTGGGCATGCAATAGGGCGAAGGGGGTTGCTGGTTTGTTATGCAACCTTGAGCTCACGATCAGGGTGAACAGTGATTGTACACTGGCATCCTGTCTGCGGCATAGTATTGACATCCAGTCGACAGTATACGACGAAAGCAATAATATAAGCGCATGCATCTGGTAAGACACTGACAAAATCATTCAAAGGCGATTGTCCATATGCTATTCGCAAACTATGGTCGGTGAAGGAGGGATGTTCAATTGGTGCGATATGGTTTTAAGTAGCGGTGCGCTCCGGCTCACTTTTCCCTCGAACTATTGGATGCCGGAACGCCCACGATACGTGTGGGTCTCGTGTTGTATGGTATGCTTGTCGCCTTCACATCGCAAGCGATGTGAAGAACCTGAGGATGACGGGCACAGATGAATCCAGCATACAAGGTGTAAGACCACTCTACTTCTAGCATAGTGCAGAGTCGGGTGTAATTTGGGGCCAAAAAATACAAATTTGGCGAAACTGGCTGAGAGTTCCCGTTCTCAGGACCAAGGAACTGTAGACCTATTGCTTCCAGGCTGATCAGTGTGGCGGCCTGTTCAGGAAGGTAATAGTACGACGAATGCGATAACCACGGCTAGGACGTCGAGGTTAGTTCATTGTTGAGGAGTGTAGGATTCAAAGGGCGTTTGGACGATGCAGTGGTGAGACAGGACGATGAGCGGTCGAATGAGTGGCGGAAGAATGTTCGTCGTACGGGCGCTTAATCTGTGCAGGGGTTGAAAGTTCTTCGTGGAAACATAATTAGCTCTCACGCGTCATGATGATCCCCGAACCACCTTATTCAATGTACTTTTATTCAGTTATTCATGTGCGTCGAGAGACTGCTCATCGTATATGGTGAATTACCCATGTTCAAGTCAGAAGCAGTCTGACCATCAAGGAGAAGACAGCTCTACGATCTTTGTTATTGCATCCTGCCGTGGCCAGTATGGCCATGACATCAAATGAGTTGGGATGCCTCTTTGCAGACCCGAACGTCCGAGTCAATCGGTGACGTAGGAGGGACTATCGTGGGTCTTTGAGGTGAGTCTTGTGGTACCACTGCTCCATCTTTCTCCTCCGCGCCCCCTCGGCGGCCTGCAGTGAGCCTATGGACCATGGACCAGTCTGACACACGTGGTGATAATTACAATTAAGCGTAAAAGACATTGACGCCGTTGAATATCACCAAGGTATAATCTGATGTTAACGGGGTTCCGTTGAATGTTACATGCAACACATCTAAACGACATACCTAGCGCAGGGACGAAATCATTAGTTACGTGGACTTTTGGTTTCTCTAAGGACCTGTTCCGGGTGACCGAAAGCTGCGGCAGTGGCTCTGCGAATTCCTGCCCCCCCTGTGGAAGTAGGTCTCGTCGGTCATTTGTGTTCACTTACTTTGGAGGCAGGTTTGCATCTGCATGACGAGTATCACCACTGCCACACCCATGCGCTCCTTTACCCTGATCAACCTCGAAACGTCCATCGTGACCACCGCACGAAGACTGCGTGCACGACCCGGTCCACTCAGCGTGGTGAAAAATATGCGGGGGTAAATACTGCTAGTATGTTCATGCAGGAAGCTGCGTCGCGCGATGCTTGCGCGAATCCTAGTGCCCGCTCCCGAGCTTCATTCAAGACGGCCACGGTGCTCCTTAGGAACCATTCAAGGATTGTCAGAAGCCAGTGGTAAACACGTGCGCCCCTCTTTGACCTGACGCAGGAGCCGCCCAGCGTTGGTACAGGCAACCCAAGGGCGATGTCCTAGGCCCTTGTTAGCACATCGACGATCTCTCAAGAGCTTGCAAGCTCCTGAAGCCTCCTTGAAGCCCCCTTGAAAGATCAGCAATCTTGTCCGTCACTGCTTACTAGAGACTTGGTCACCAGTCTAAGCAAGCGCAGTGATGCTGCTGCCCATGCTGTACCCGCTGACTATCGATCGCGTACGTCAGCGACTGTACTTCGTACGCCAGGTGGCGGCGGTCTTGGATGGCATCAGGGTCGGAGGTGCCGGTCTCCCTCCGGCGCTCGCACTTGCGGTGCAGGCGTCGACTGACTCGGCAACTTCTGGAGCCTGCTCGCGATTACCAGGATGCGCAGGACTGTCCTTGGCCTCGTGTTGTTCCGCTCCCTCCCAGGGCCTCTACGACTGGCTGACTGCAACGGGGCATACCCGACGGGCCATTGGAGTGCTCGGACAATGCTGTGCATCTTACGAACCTTCTCGCTACGCACGACGTTGATGTCCTCGACATATTATCAAGTGACCCCGTGCATAGGATTGGGCTGCAGCGCGCATAGCAAGCGCCGTTCTTGAATGCTGTGATGAAGGTTCCGACAACACGATCCTGGCTGGCCCGGCGGTACAACGGGAGCCCACGCCCAGTGGACGAGGATAATGTCACATCTGAAGTTCCTTGGTGTTCGCACTTCACGGAGAGACGGCACTGCAAAAATGCACTTATAATTCGGGTGTACTTCGTGATCAAACGTTGCAGCGGTTTTGATTTGACCAGTGAATGTTGTCGAAATCGAGCAACCGTCGCGCAAGTACAACGAAGAGGAAGTGCGGCGCCACCTACGTATGGGTGATCCTAGCGTTTGAACCATGGTATATGGGTGTCATTCTTTTTTGATTACAAAGGGAGAAATCGAGAAGAAATGATAGAAAACTTGGAAATTTCTGAACTCCTCCTTCTGGAGTACGATCGGCAGTGATTGACTCGGAACTAGCGAGGGCCAACCTGGCACATATGCAGTGATTGCGAATGCAAGCAGGTGGAACCCTGTTTGGTGCGCGGCAGCCCTTCGTGGATCGTGATATAGATGTACATGTGGTGCGAAGCCGTGTCACTACATGTTGTATGTGTGGTCAATTGTGCTCGAGGCTCTCGTAGGCAGACAACAGCCCACCTTCCAGGCTAAATTAAATAGGAAATTTGCTTCTCACGGGAAAATTGGTGCGCGGACGAGATGCGAAGGGGACAGTGAGACCGATGGGTCGCAAGGGGGGCAGGCGGCAGTAGACTAACCACCCTCTGCGCACACTAGCAGAATGTGAGGCGGCGGCACTGGCAAGGTGGACAAGGGACTTTTGGTACTAGGAAAGAACGTCTGAGAATTATTCTGTCGCGGATCAATCAACGAACACCCAGTTCCCGTACATGGGGATAAGATTATACTTCAGATACTTGAGGTCGGATACTTGGACTCAGTACGCCCGAGCTGCAAACAATTTGCAAAGCCAAGACAAAAATTGGGACGGCAGGCGTGCAAAAAATGCCAAGTCATCGCGGGATCGTGAGCCGGAGCCGCGAGACATTATTTTAGTGAAATCCCGTGGGGAAACGACGTCTGCAGGCTCGGCGTGGAGGTACAGGTACAAGACGAGAAATAGTGGTGCCGAGACTGGCTCTAAAGACCAGATCTGGGGCGGAATACATCGGGGCCCTGTCAAGGAGGACCAACATCGCATATGCAAATCGCGCTAGAAACGCCAGCCCAGAGCGCAGAGAAAAACAAGCCGCGCAACGGGGTCACTGGAGACGCCGCGCAGCCGGACATCGATAGAAGGGACTCGGTACCGCAGGCCCGTGTAGAAGACGCGCAGACATACGAGGTTCCCATGGCTGCGGGAATTTAGGTGCGCATGAACGGCAAGCGACAGACGCAGTCCGTCACAGGGACACCACGACGCTGGACATCCCGCCGGAACAGCCACCCGGTAGCTAAGGTATTGCCGAAGAAGACGAGGCGCGTGAGGGAGACCGACTTTCCGGGCTGTGAAGACAGGGGTGTGGGGTGAACCGCATCACGAGGCAGGGAATCGTCATGGAAATGTGAGTCGAGTTGCTTATCCGGCAGGAGGGAATAGGTTGACACCTGAAGAGGGTGGTCAACGATGAACACGTGAACGGACACCGGTAGTTGTTTGAGCTCACAGTGCAGACCTGCCACCTAGTACGGCGAGCCATCACAGGGGCAATGACCATGGAACAACGAACCAGGGGCTCGGGAGGCTGCACGGGTGTAAGTGAAATGGGAGACTTGCGAGCTGCGTGTCCGAAGTTCTGACTCCGGGCAGACAACTATGTAGTTGAAGGAGCTCTCATGGGAGCAGCAGGCCTGTGTCGACGTCGAAGGCGACGTCGCGGCCGCGGTTTGAATAGTGATCCACGTGCGTCATATGATAAAGACGATGCACTCTTGAGGGAGGAGTGCACTGTCACAGTGTCGGCAGCAAACAAACAAGGACGAAGATACAACGGCCAGCATTTTCGGAACATCGGTTGCGATGGAAACGTCAGTGTGCGATACAATCCACCTTCTGTCGCAGGGCAGAGGGGGAAACGGATTAGATGACGATGTCGTCCGAGAAAGAGAGGGGATTCAGTCGCCCCTCGACCCAGAATCTTTGCACAGAGAAGGGCAGGATGAGGCTCGGATTTATCTCATGCCCTCCCGATGCTAGCCAAAAATCGTGCAAGTTGTGCAGGCGCAATAGCATGGGGCAGGGAAGGAGAAAGCGGCAAGGAGAAGCATCGACAATGTCCGCTCAGCTATGAAGTTCGTATAAGGCGAATGGGAGCAGGAGAGGGTAATGGAGGCACTGTAGCAAGTTGGCGACTGCATCAAAATGGGACCAGATAAGAATCGCAGGGACAGGAAAACTGTCATGATGCAAAGATGTGAGAACCCACGAACGGTGCAGATGGCGGGGTCGAGGTGGACTGCCGTGTGGAAGCAGATTAGCGCGCTCGGGGGGAAGGGTGCGGAATGTAGAGCCAACGTAGCCGGATCTCTACCCCAGACTAGCGGAACTCCGAGCCTACAGGGCATCGGGACGTGATCAATGCCGCGGGACCAGAGCGCGGAGGCGCTACACTTGGTCGATAGTCGACGGTCTTCTTCCACTACATTCCTCTACGGGGAGGATCTAGACGACAACATCATGAGTGGGAGCAAAATTTGGATGTCAAAAAGATCCACGGACGATGGTACCGGATGACGGCGAAGGACAGCGTGTGCCTGCGCGTTCGTCCATGTGAATGTCATGATCACGCGTAGACAGTAATGGCGTGCGATCGACAAAGTACTATAGATATAGATAGAGACGAAGGTGGGGCAGGAGCAGCGTTTCGTAATAGTGGGCCCATGCTCTAACCGCGATAGTTGTATTTGATTTTTAGTTGCGAAGTCAGCGAATGTGGATGATGACGACCAGCCGCAGCCAGTGATACTCGTCTATTGGCTGCATTGATTGGTTGTGTGTAGTGCATGGCGAACATCAGCGCAACGACGTATAGAAGGAGCAGAGAAAGGGAGCAAGACAGCACGATAGAACTAGGAAAGCCGCCCACGTGGCAGAGACTGACGAAGCCTGAACTGTAGTCTCCTTTACAGACCCTTACATAACAGAAGATAGTCGTTCTGTTATACTTAAGCCTGAGCTACCAGTGCATCATTGTTTTTCAAAGTGTTTTCCGTCGTGCATAATGCATATTCGGGCCCACGGAAACTGTACATTGTCATCGATTCGTCGTTTACACTACATGCATGTCACCAAAATGTCACGCCACATCACTATCACATCGTTTCGTAGACATTTACCAGCTATTGTTCGAATTTCGGGTCATACCACGGCTTCACAGCCCCTGCAAATCAATCCACCTATTGATGGTCACGGTGATGATTGCCTCCAGGAAGAGCAGCTCGTCTTTGAACCAGTAGCGCATGGTGCCCCACGACGTGCCAACATCGGTAGCCTCTGCGGTGGGCCTGAAGTCGGCCAGATAGCTGTTGCCGGACCACAGCTATTCACAGCAAAGTGAGTCGAATTTATTCAAGGAATTCCAGAGAATTCTCACCTGATAACTTTCATCGTCAAGCTTGATCCAAGTGCATCTCATGGAAGATCCGTCGGACAACATGCCCGTAAATGAACGATGGCTAAAATGATTCAAAGGGTTCTGGTTACCGGATCGACAGCAAGACCACGGACTGGCAACTTACTCGTCCGAAGGAGTGCCGTTGCGATCCACGAGGTCTGCCATGAGTACCTGTCGGCCTCGAATGTTCGCATTGCCGGGGAACCTGTCGAGTAGCCAGTCTAAAGTAGCCACTTCGACGCCGGTCTCGGTCTGGCTGCGCATCTGAGTTATCTAGAATAAAGTGAGATCATCGTCGTAAATCTGCCGGCAACTAAGCGTTCAACATACAGTCGTCCTGGTCTGCATATGATTGTTGGGGGTGTGAAGCACAAGGCAGCGTGAGTCCATGCCATCGGCGGGCGACGCATTAGCGACGACGGCGACATGGTCTCGAGGATTGGGGTTGGGGCCGACAAAGCGAGCCTGCCAGAAGGGGCGTCGGGTGTTAAGTGTGTACTGCAACATGAAGGGATGTTGTTGATTTCTGTCGTGGCTAAGAGGGGTTTAAATACTCTTCGGCACGAGGAGACCTACTGTCTCAACTATTCCCAGGACGACATTTGTAGTGAGAAGTGACCGCCTTCATCGATTACGGTGCACAGGGTCCAGTCCCCGAGTGATTCTTGAAAGGCCCCAACCCCAAGCCAGTTTTCACAGTGATGATACCGAATTGATCTTCTGACCGATATAACTATTCGGAACCTCATCTTGAGCAAACTGGCAAAGGACGATCATCTACATCGGAGCCACGGCGGTGTCACGAATCCAAGGACCGCAACGAAGCACAAAAATAAGAATGACGAAGCATGGCGATACAGCGACAGATCCACGGTCCCGGGTGTTCAGGACATTACATTAAACAACGGAGGTTTTACGAAGAGCTGACCTTCCAAAGTGGACGTTTGCGTAGCTTTCGTGTGACGTGAACCGCGCTACCACCTGTATTCCCTCCACCGAACGCCAGAACCACAGTTTCTTCCGCCCCAGCCCCACGAGTAATTCCGCGCTTCCTCAAGTCGATCGCATCTTTCGCGAACTTGAACCGCGCTTGCTCGGTCCCTGCGAATTGGCGTCTCAGCACATGCCTGCGGTCTAGACTGACTATAAAGTTGAAACATACCTATTTGGAATCCCGGCGACTCGATGGCAGTCTTGAATAGGTCGAAGGGCACGCGGGAGAAAATGTCCAACAACGTGTCTCGCCCTTTCTGTACTGGTGCTTGAGATGTTCTCTGAGAATTAGAAGGTGTGTGTAGCCCCAGGCTAGACGGCAGGGTAACGATGAGGTATTGTAATACGTCATCCCGGAGGCGTTGGGCGTATCGGCCGAGGATAGACAAAGTGGATGGCTCGGTAGAGGCTGCCCTTTCGACAGGAACTGTTCCAGCGAAGTCCAACCACTCATGAATGGTCTCCAGCCTGATGGACTGCCTGCAAGCGTTATATGCGTATTCGCAGAGGTCGTCCATTCCACCTAACAAGCATGCTGCCGCAAGCGCGCCGCGGGCATTCTCCGGACGTAGAAGACTTAATGAGATTGATGAATAGAGATAGCCAAGCGCTGCAATCGCTGATCAGTACATCCGCTGACGGTCGCAATTCTAGCTCTGGGTACCTATTGCAAAGCCCTGTGTGAGAAAAAGATGGGCCAAATGGTGAGCTCGGGGATCGGGGATAAGGTAAATGAAGATTCGTACTTCTTGCGTAACCTCCGGCTCCCGCTCGAGGTCGACATAGATTATACGTTGACCTCCTGTCTGTGGAGAAGTCGACATCAAATGTACAAGGTAGGGCGAACGGGACAATATGAGGGCATGCAGCCGGTAAGAATTTTGATGGACGTGCTGACAAAGAGTTACCTGTAGGTTGGTAACGCGTTTTTTGGGAGGGGGGGAGGGGGGTTTCAAGGAAGTGGCTCACGAGGATAGTGTCGGCGTAATTCTGTCACGATGAATGGCATATTCAGTCCCATTTTAGACACTAGCAGAACGACGATATGAGATAACTCACACCAGATTGGAACCCCATGTTGTATAAGTTGCTCACTATCTCCTCGTTATGGGCTATGTAGGGGGATCTGAAGATGCCGGGTACAAATGAGCTCGAGGTGAAGGTTCGTCCCAGTTTCCATATGGTGCGCAGTCGGATGATGTATGGAACCATGGAACGTTGCAGACATCGCAAACACTGACTGAGGGTACCCATCTGCGTTTACTAACTGGGTAGAGTCATTGGTCCCAGGCTGTTCGGTTTCGTGGCTCGCTGGGGATGGTGAAGATACTGAAGTATGGGAGACTCCGTTGCTGGTGGTAGAGTATCCATTCATTACTGAAGATGACATTGTTTCAGGCGAACCAGAGTAATAGGACAAGAATGCAGAACGAAAGGTGATAGTAATACCGAGCGATGGGCTGTTGGCCGCAACACGCTCCGAGGCGCCAACCTTCAAATTTCTCACGTGCACCCGCGTCGGAGAACGCGCGCTGACATTCTCATTGAGATTGCAATATCATATCGCACCCACGAGCCATGTGCATGAGCACTCAATCCCGTTACAACGGACCTTAGAGCGCTCTCGCGATCGCGGGCCTAGGCTGACGCAGAACTGACCAGCTACCGCATTATGCCCAGCAGCATTAACGGGAACAAAACATGAGCCGAAGTAATATCGTAAGACAACAGCGGAGATACCGAATAGAGCTCTGACGAAAAATAAAAACACAGTGAAGGAACGTGAATGGGGCAGAAGCGGGCGTACAAAATATCGAATCGGGGCTGTGTACTGAAGCTATAGGGTTTGCTATTCAAAACCGCCCCCGCACGCCGCACAGAAAACGCGAGGCGAAGGTCGAAGCCAGGGACCAACGATGTTGCTAAAATTAAATCCGATACCAGGCGGGGAATAAAACACAATCATGTATACGATAGGTTGCGGTACAGAGTCCATGAACACGCGTGATGTGATTGAAATGGGGTGGGCGGTGCGCGATTACTCCTGCCCAAAACCCACCGTCTCCCTGTAAAGCGAATAAGTCGATCAATTTACAAATCTGGAAAGAAAGGCAGAAGAAGCAGGCGCACTCTACGGCGAGGGTGAGCTTGTGCTCGAGGCTGGCGTAATCTTTGTATGGTGGGAGATCGATACGGTTGAAGCATGTATGGCTCTTCGGTAGCTGTGACGGGTCGCCTGCCTTCTCGATCGTGAAGCGCCGCGGGCCGTCGGAACCCTGGAGGTCTTTGAATCCGTTGACTGGGATCCGCGACGTGCCTGTTGCGAACTGGAGCAGGCGCGACTTGCGCTCGGGAGGCCACGAGCGTACACACTTCCAGAACCACTGAATCACCTCATCATTCACCTCGTACCCGCGATAGTCGGTGAACTTCGTCCAGTCGTCGCTGAAGATAGGTGTGCCGTAGGTCAGGGCCGGGATGAATACGGAGACACGAAAGAGTACTCACACGTCGATCTCAGACATGCCGCCGATGAGAAGCTCCAGTTCGCGTTCATCGAAGACGTTGATGAGATCTTGAGGGATCAGCTCGCTGAATCCAGACATAAACGCGTCAAACTGTTCTTTGACGCGCTTGGAGATGCGGTATTCGACCACATGGTCGACGTAGTCTTTCTTGTTCTCTTCAGTTACGGGTTCGTCCGCACCACCCGGCTTGAGGTCGATGGTGACCATCTCGCCGAAGCGCTCTTCCGTGGTCGTGAATGTCTCGTCGATGATGTCTGTGATATCGTTCTCCCTGACAGGAAGATCAGAATACAATGGTGATAGAAGTAGACATTTGGATCGTACAGCATCCACGTCAGCCCACGGTGTAGTTCCGCATCTACGCTCTCCAGATCTGCCAGCGTGACTTTCTTCTTCAGAATCATCTTATAGAAACTGACGATGAAGTACGCATCGAGGAAACGTCGGTGAAAGATGCCCAGGCCAAGGCAACGACCAATGAATTTGAAATAGTTCAGATGTTCAGGGTTGACGCCAGACGCAGGGTTGATCTGTAGGGTATAATTGTCGTGCGCGGAATACTCGAAAAGGCAGTAAAAGGGGTTGAACATCTCATGCGACAATAAGAAGAAGAACTCCCTGGCGTGACAGTCAGAAGGAGGGCGTCATTGCCACACGAACACATACCTGGAAAGACCTCCATAATCGAGACCATCCTCTCCGTCGAACTTGATCATGAGCCGCTTCTTCAAGTCGTTCGGCGTCTGCCGCATAATTTCTGCGTAGCTATCCTCGAATATGTGATTACGCCTGACTTTGATTTGGCAATTACCCGGTTGGGCACGCATGGCAGGCTGGCTCCTGAAATAGATGAGCTTCCGACGGAAATCCCGTTTATACTGCGGAACGTTTGAATCGAGCGACGAGGGCAAACGCGGATCGTCCCAGGTTGTCGTCTTCGTGTTGTGATCCACGAAGTAAACGCGGGCTGTGGAGGTAAGACGCATCTCCCATCCAGATGGGAGCGGTCCGAGCTGGGAGATGGTCTGGGGCTGCAGGGCTGTGTTCTGGCCATTAGGGCCCATGACTCGAATGATAGTCTGCCGACGAGGATCGACCCATGTCGTCGTGCGCGTGTTGTGATCGACATAGTAGGGACGACCCTCAGGGGTGTATCGCTCCTCCCAACCAGCCGGCAAATTCCCAGATCCTGGGGTGGTCGAATTGGTGCTTGCCGCAACAGCGGCTGCGGCGGTGTTTGTCGTCGCAGCAGCAGCCGAGCCCGATCTCGCCACGCCACCACTGCTAGCCTCCAATAGATCGTCAGCCAGAATACGACGATTGTGCTGATCACGGGCTGCGGTCGTCTCGCCCTCTTGGTTATGGCTGTTCGTAGCCTGACTAGCTGAAGGCCGATTCCAGGTCGTGCTACGACTGTTATGATCGACATAATAGGTGCGCCCCAAAGGATCAATGCGGCGCTCCCAGCCAGCAGGAAGCGGGCCGTACTGATCTTCGTTAGGGTTAAAGTTATGTTGAGCCTGGCTATTTGCCATTGCAGTTTGACCAGGAGAAACGACGCCGGGTGCCGTAGGGCGCGGGGCTTGTGGGCTAGAAGCCGGCGCTGTAGATGGTGCTCCAGAACTGGTTGGGCGGGCCGCAGCACTCGGCTGGGATTGGGTGGGTTGTTCCGGCTCGGATGGCACCGCCGGCGTGGGCATGGACATGAGTGGTGTAGTGACCGGTTCCGGATTGGCGGTGGCGTGGGAACTCGGGGTACGCGAAAGAGCGGAGGGGCCAGCATTATTGACAGACAGAGAAGAGCCATTCATGGAAAGCCCGCCCAAAGCATTGGTAGTAGCAGCGACGGCAGCGGGTCCCGAGGTTTGCGCTGCATTCGCAGCCGGTTGGCTGAGGTTGGTGGACAGGTAGATAATCAGTTTGCCGTGCACCACAAGATTATCATTGGACTTTTTCAGATCCAGTTGAAGCATTTCTAAGTCAGCTTGTCAGCATTAATCGTCCAAAGATCATGACAAGTTGTGGCGTACCGTGGCCCCCAAGCTCCAGGTCGAGCACGTCACTAACGCGGACGTTGACGACACCAAGAAAACCCTGATCCCGTCGCTTGAATTTGCGCTGGTCGAAGATCTGGACAGCGACGACAGACGAGTCCTTGACCATACTGCCAAAACGTAAAGACTCTCAACAAGGTGAGCAGAATCAATGGAACGCACATGTCGAAGCTCTCATTCCAGTAAGGATTCAAAGTCTTCTTAATGACGCTAGTTGTGTGTGTCTGCTCGGCGTCCACGGTGATGACGGCGAAAGGGTCGGGAAGGCGAAAGACATCGCGCTTCGACAGGCCGTCGGCAGCAACGACTGTAAGAACGTCACGCTTGTATCCCAAAACAGTGGCTTTGAAAACGCACCTGTGATTCTGATCTTCTTTCTAAGGAAATAAAAGAAACGTGTAAGCAAAAAAGAGGCAGACGACCACAGACGCAAGACGTACGGTTCTCCCTGACCAGACGTCATTTTTGTTAGCAATCCGCTCGCGAAGCAACTACGACTTGTCGCCTAGAACACAAACACCCGTTCGACGAAGCTTGACAACTAGACGGATGAAAGCAGGACTGAGAGTGCTTAGAGATGGAAAGAGCGCACAGATAAGCCGCGCGCAGCTGAGTGAGATGACACTCGCCTTTGCACAGCTCCTAATACGGCACGTGCACCCTCACCCGATCCGCCCGAACGGCGATCCGGGTCCTGCCCGCCACTTGATTTTACTCTCACTTACGCCTACTCTCTCATTCACTTATCTCTCGACCAATGTCTCCCGCGGCAGATGCTGCGCTTATATGGGACGTTCTCGGTGAATCAACAGTGGTGTCAGCGTGGTTTCTCCCACAAAATGCTGGTCTTGATTACACTCATCAGTTCGTCCCGACCACCCATCGTTAACGAGGAAATTCTTGGTGTGTGCTATTGTCTTTCCCTAAACCATCGCCAAGCATCAGCTACCGAGAAGAGAGCGAATAGACCCCAGATTTGACCTGAACACCGGTCGAGGTCAGTCTGGTCTTCACGACGTCAGACAGCGTCCCCTTCCGGATGACTTGCACATCGAAAAGAACTGCTCTATTCCATCGTCGCGTACCATTGCGGTCCTCCCACCCTGCCAACGAAAGTCATGGTCTGAAGCGTACAGGCTCCACTAAGCCCTATTCTTGACACTCGTAGCCATTGGGAATTTCTCATGGGTACGTCCGAAGTACTTATGCGAGAACGCTACGGGAAACAAGTACCCATGATGGCAGGGCGGAATGTCTGCAACTCGACTTCTTGCTACTTCACCCATGGTTTTCCTATATGACACCACTATGCGGGATACGTGGACAGCTCATGATCAATTTTTTCTTCGACTCTGCGAAGATCCTCCGCACTTCGTGGGCACGCCTACTGCAATCTCGTCTGACTAGGCCGCCCTCGGTCCGCCTTTCTCTACCCAGGGTGCTTAACTGATATCGCGGCCGTGTCATATGGCTTCCATACCTCCGTCTGACGAGCTTATCAGCTTATGCTCGCTCTTGCTTAGAGAGCTGGTGTATGCTTCTGTAGTAGATCCATGGAGGCGAACTTGCGTTATCGGTAGACACGGCTCATACACGTTGTCCTATGCATAAAGACTTCAGAGCAGGTGATTCACCTCGTTCTTCTCATAGGAAGTATGTGAGTCACTTTGTACGCAGACGCTTGAGTTGCCGCTCAGCAAGAGCCGGGGAATGAAGAATGTGAATCACACGTGGTGGCCATAAAGAGATCGGGTCGCTCTTCCCCGCGATCGCATTGTGGGGAAGATGGTGGATGGGCCGGGCGGAACAGGGGTGAAGGAGGAAACCCGAGAGCCATGTGACATCGTGCCTTCCGTATGTGATTGTTCTCCTCCACCTGGCACTTGTCTGCTGGCTACTCTCTCCTCCAATTCACGCCGGACCATCTTCGGAGTTTACATATTCAGCTTTGTATTTATGTAGCACCCTAGTAGCCATGTCTCGCAGCTCTCCACTGCCCACTCCTCGCTATCCACCGCACTCACCCGCCTTATTACACCTTCACGGTGAACTTTCGCAATGTCCCAGTCACCGCTCGCGTCCTTTGATCCATTCGCCGCGCACCCATTCACGAACCTGAAGAACGCGTCCATCCCCGCACCACCACCGCCATCCCAGTACCCGCATCCCATCCCAGTCTCCAACACCCCATCCTTGCACCATGCCACGTCTTCGCACACGCCAGTGCAGCCATCATCGCTCCCTAGCGCGCAGACGCCTTCGCCCCTGACCGCACCCGTTCCGAAACGGGCCACGGCACAGCCGTCATCATCCGCGAAATCCACGAAGACGAACTCGAAGGGCATCTTCGTGACGTTCACACCCGAGCGGAAGGCAACTCCAGACCTGGAGGATATCTTGGCGAAGAAGAACGGGCTCCAGACGTGGGGCAAGAAGTGAGCGGCTCCTGGTCGTGTGGGGCGAACGTCATTTCGCATATAGTATATCCTACGGTGCGTTCCTCTCGCGCTGTCCACGATCCACCATTCCGGACTGACATGTGCGCCCTTTACGCAGCTGCTTACCGATGGAGAGCACCCCTCTGCTACATTAATCAAGGTTGAGTGGATGCCATGTATCTGACTCGGGGACCCGGACTGGACTGTATATTATAATAGCTTTCCATGTGTGCTGCTATATCTAATCCACACCTGCGAGTGGAGCTCAGGAGATTTAACCACGATATTCTGAGATGTGCATCCGCGTAGTGTTGTCGCCGTTTAGTAGATTTGGAAAGCCGGCTTACCCCTCGGATAAAGAACGTTCACCATGTCAAAGCGCCTAAATGCAATTCGACTAGTAGACAAGTCGGCGTCAGCATCTACTTAGCTGGGTATATGGTGATCTGTCGCAGATGACGTGAATCTGGAGAGACTACGCAGAGGTTCGCGAGCAAGTACTTTACAGTGCTTTGCATATCAATCTGCAGTCAGTCCTGCGAATTTCTTATTTGTTCTAGCCAAATAGTCACAAATGTCACGTCCGCGTAACACCTTCGGAGCGGTCGTCTTGTGCGTGCGTGCTCTTGCCATGGCCCTCCATTGACAGTGCACATCACTCGGGCTCTGGCAGTTCTTTGTTACCTGGTGTGAGGGACAGGGGGAATCAGGATTTGAGATGACATCTCCTTCAGGTCACCCAGAAATGATGGTGTATAATATCCTCTGGTTGTGCCGACACGGAAACTATGATGTTCTGCAGAATCCTTTCGCTTATCATCGGCATCGAGTGCTCTTCGCTGCTTGGCGCTGACCCACATGCAAGTCTCGAATCAGCTCTTGAACTCAATAAATTTCTTCGGTTATATGGCCAGCAGAATATTGTTGTATCCCGACAGAGCTCTTTATTTGGCTCGGGAAGTCGAGTACTTGCAGCACGAATCTGCATCAGGATGGGTGGGCTGTAGTGGAACGAGCTTGCATTCGGCATATGTCTCGGCCTCCCCCTGCTGCTGTCAGAAGCCGCACTCAAGCGTAAACACCGAGGGAGAGGAGCGACGTACTTACATAGTACCGAGTGGTGCGGTTGTGGGTGAGAGCGGAGTTCTAAGCTGTCACGCTTTGGTTACTACAAACAAAGGTTTGAGCGCGCCGACTGCAGACTGATATGCAAAGCACTGTAAGTTATTCGATGAAAGCAAGGCGCGCGGGGTTCCAAATCCGTCAATTGCCTGTCCTCCATGACCACCGCCCTCAGCGATGTACAGGCGCTAACTCCGACTCGACCACCAGAGATTCCCCGCGATGCAATTTACACAAAAAATTACTGTGAGGAAAACATATATCTTCTTGCTCAATCGCTGCAGAACGACCCGATAGTTCAAGCGCAATGGGCCGTCTTTCCGATTGTCATCTCAAATCAGACAAAGACAGTTAGCCTTCTCTCCGTCAAACATACGTGACCATTTCACTGACGATCTATCAATTCTCATCGACCAGATCGCCTTATGGTCACAGCAGAGTCGGCGGCCCGGCGAGGACGTCGTGGTCTGGGACTACCATGTGATCTTGGTTCTCCGACCACGCGTTGCACCATGCAGCTCCTCAACACCCACCGCTGATGCAATGGAAGGATATGAGCACCAACAAAGCTGGGTCTATGACTTCGACACTACATTAGCCAAGCCTTGTAGCTGGTCAGGTGCGTGCAACTTGAAGCTGTGAACGATCCCTGCAGAACTGAGCGGACACACCTAGAATATGTATCGCAGACTTTTGATGTGAATGACGTCTTACTGGAGCAGTTTAAAAGGTGATTGGGAACTCCGCCTCTGTATCATCATTCGTGATATTGACAGGTGCTCGGTCCGTTCACTGGCGGGGAGCAGCTTGTTCAAAGTCATACCTGCAGCCACATATTTGGGCCACTTTGCTTCGGACCGGTCACATATGGTGAGTCGATGATCATACTTTTTAGGCATGCATGAATCACATTGAGTCGAACTGATGACGACATGGCTTGTCTCCTTGTGTTAGCTTGTTCGCACAGCTGTGGCGACTGTCGACCAATGTACATCAGAAGCAGCACCAGGTGTCACGCCGGACTGGCGATATATCTCGCCACCGCCAACCTACCCGCTGCTCTGTGGACATCGTGCTAGAAAAGCGGGTATTCTAAATAACCTGATGTCTGCGTTCGTGTGTATGACACCCACTGCGCAGGAAGAAACTTATGGGGTTGTGTTGGACTTGCATGGCTTTTCAGAGTGGTGTGGATTATGCAGAGAAATACATCGTCCGTAACAACTACTAACTCTGTTGTTCTAAGTGGATATTCAGGTGTGAGATTGATGTTCATATCGTCAAGAAAGCCAGTGTACGGCTGTGCATTAATTCAGCAGTTCAATATTCACCATCCAAATACTCGTGGCACGAAACCTTGGGCCTAGTACATGAATCGATGGCAAGAACAGCATAGCAAGGATCGGAAGCGAGATGAAAGAAGTAGGGAAGGGGGGAGACAAAGACAAACAGGTAGGATAAACAAGTAGCACACGAGAGAGATTATGGGGTTTTAGTACAATAAGTACAGTACACAGGCATAGCAAGAGGCCCCCAGCAGCGCAGGCGACGTCTAGACATAAAGCCGGAGACGCAGTATACAAAGCCCCGACGGAACAAATATCGGAGAGACTCGGAGCCGAAGAGAAGATCTGCGGTCAGCGCTTTTCCATGGCAAACGCGATGTAGATATCTGTAAATAGGCAAACGATTAGTTTCTAGAAGCCGCTGAATGGATGCACATGAGAAGGGGCACGCACTGACGGCCTCCCACTGGTCCTCATCCATCTGGCTCTCCCCGTCTTTGTCGACGACCTTCATACGCTCCATAAGCGGGCCGAACTCCGGGTGATCCTGATGCTCCTCGAACACCTCGTGGAACTCGCGCTTGTAAAGGGGGTGGAAGCCGTATTCTGCAGCCAGTCTGCTCCCACATCAGAACGTCAATGGAGCCCAGCAGAAGAGGGGATGGAAGAGACGCACTGTACAAAGTTGTCCCAATGCACAATGTACTCGGGCACGTCTTCAACTGCGTCGCGGAGGAAGAACCAATAGCGATGACCATAAAGCGGGCGGCTTGTTCTGTCTTCGAAGCGGATTTTGTAGACAGAATTGCCGAAGTACAGTTCCGAACTGGGTGTATCGGGAGGTAAGGCATCCAAGCGTTGGCTTTAAATTCGGGATTACTATTCAGCACCTTACGATGAGAAATAAAAGGACTTACAGCAACTGCTCAGCATTTGGTATCGTGCCTACAAAAACACCGCCTTTTCGTAGCCACCTGCTCGCATTCTCGAGCATGCACCGTGCCTTCTCTATGCTCTCGAAAGCATAATGCATACAAAACTGCATGCTCACAACGTCAAAGGGAGCAACATCGGGATGCTCCAGCGATGACGGTAGTATATTCAGCGGAAGCGCGCTCGTGAGTGGTTTTGTGTAACAATCGAGCGCCGCGAATTCGGCGAACGGTGGGCGAGTATTCTGCATCAAGGAGTCGTAACGGCCCTTCGCCTGTGCAACCGAAACAGCGGCGATGTCTGCATCGCAGATGCACGTGCATGAGCTTCAAGACGAAAAGGGAGAACAAAAGACCTGACATACCTACGCCGACATATTCCCGTATGCGCGCTTTGGCCCACTTACTGAGATCGCCGCCCTTCCCACAACCCATGTCGAGGACTTTGCCGCGTCCTTTGGTGCCGCGACCTCCGCCGCGGTCTATCGCATTTGCCAGAGCAGGATGCGCGAACCGTGTGATAAGAACGGATTTGACCCAGTTGTTGAAGTTACGCAGGCCGATGATGGGTGATTCGCGGCGCTGGCGGACGCCAACTTCTGGCCGAGCGTTGTCTATAGCATAGGGGTCAGTGCCAATGAATGATGTCTTCGAAGAAGGCGTGAAAAAGCAGCCCGGCAGATGTTGATGTAGGATGTGAAGCACGGAGATGTGATTGGACCCTTGCTCTCTCGCAAAGTCGCATACGCTACCATACACATGCACGACAGAAAAACGATGATGGAAAATAAAAATACGATCGAAGAGTGCTTACAATGCTCGACGACCAGACCGACATCCCTCGACCTCTTAGCGTTGCGCCGTTGCTCGTCTGTGTCATTCTCCCTGTCGTCCACCTCCGCGCGTTTGCGCTTCGACAATCGCAGCGTGCCAGCGCCGATCTGGTCCCGGTACATCTGCATTTCCTGCGGGCTCAGCGGCACGAGCACGGACGACGCGGGTGTTCGTCGAAGTGGATTGTAGGGTATCGGCTTAGTCTGGGGCGGGGGACGTGCGGGGAGCGTCGGCGACCTAGACACGCTGGCAGTCGCGGAGCGGGGAGGCATGGCGGGCGAGCCGGTGACACGAGTCGACGACGAGGTCGAAGGGCGGGAGCCGCTGTGAGGAATGGTGCCCGTCGAGCGGGTGCTATATGGGGACTCGGATGGAGGGGGGAAAGAGGAGGAGGGGACTTCGTAGAGTGGCGTGAACAACGCCTCGGGGGAGGAGGGATTGCGGACGGCGTCGGGGGTGCGGTAGCGCTGTATGGGCGGGATGGCGGCGAGCTTCTCTTCTGGTGACGGAAGAGGTGGGGCGTCGGCAGCAGTAGTGGGAAGAAGGAGGTGGGAGAGCGAGGAAGAGCGGATGGGAGTGGGGACGGCGGCGAGAACGGGAGCCGGCGGTGGCGGCGGTGGCGGGGTCGAAGGGTCGGCGTTGTTGAGGAGCATAGACAGGTCTGTGGCACGGCGGGGAATGGGGGGACTCGAGGGGAAATCGAGGGCGGGAGACTGGGGAGGCGGGGGGAGGGGCGGGGATCATCGGGGACGGGAGGGGCGGGGAGTTGAGGACGGCATCGCGGACAGGATCAAAGGCTGGCATGGTCGTCGCATCAATCGCCTCGTCGCCCTCTTTTCCGCCGAGCGATAATTCCTGTCAGACACACGTACTGTTCACGTCCAGACGGCCGCTCTCAATCTCATTCCGCTTATGGCAGCCATCGATTGCCGCGTCCTGCTCTCCCTCTCCTTTTTATTACATCTTTCTACTCTACAAATCGAATAATTGCTACACAACCCTTCTTTCAAAACAATCAAGCGAAAACGCTAGCCGCTCAGACTCTCAGTTCTCGAGCAATTTCCTCCCACTTCGCCCATGTCCTCTGAAATCCCCCCCAGACCGTCGCTCGAAGAATAAGACACATCCGGCATCAGAAACGGCCTGATCGAAACGGGAGACGCCAACTCCAGGCCGCCGAAAGCGTGAGACACGTTGTCTTCGAAATACTGCGCAGAGACCGGCACTCTCGGAGAAGGAAAGACGCTCGAGGTAGAAGAGGGAGGAGATGTCCCAGCAGACTCGTTCGAATAGGAAAGTCGCCGAGGAAGTCGGAGACCCATGCGCGAGCTAGAAGCCACCAGGGAATGCTGGGTGTTGTCGTGCCAGAAAGCCGTAGGTGCGCGAGGATGACTACTGAAGTGCTGATGAGCCATGGCACGAGGCGAAGGAGGCAAGGAGTAATAGTTATGCGGAACAGAAGACTGAAGCGTGTTGGAATGAACAGTGTTAGGACCAAAAGCAGCTGGAGACATCAAGGACGAAGAATGCAAGTCGTACTGAGCCAAAGGCGAGATGTTCGTGTCGACAGAGAGAAGAGACCGGTCGAGCTTTTGAGCAAATGCCGGAGCTTGTTTGCGAGCCATGGGGCGAGGAAGCTCAGGAGGTTGATCGGGAGTATGCAAAATCTGCTCCACCGGCGTAATCGGGTTTGGCTTGCGATCCTCGCAAGTGTCAAAGGACATGAAACGTGCAGGGAAGTAATCGGTCGGAGCCTGAGCCTGAGACGTGCCAAAATAGCCATAGTGGGGCGGCATAGGATGAAACGCAGAAGTAGCCGGAGGAAGCACAACTTGACGGTGCAAGGTGGGTATGTTTGATGCAAGACGCCGGCGAGACATCGACGGCGCCTCCCAGCTGGACGAGCGAACAATAGCAGAGGTCCCGTCACTGGAACGATGAGTTGCCTGCATGCTGTCTTTTTCGGCGGGCATGGGACCAGAGAGTTCTACATCAACGAACTCTTGCTTCGGCTGGGCCAATATGAACTCGTCTTCGGTTTGAGCTAGTCCAGACGCAATACCAGGTAGGTCGCGGTTGTCCGTGGGAAAAGTAGCCGGTATCAATGTTGCTGCAGGATTATACTGAAGGTTTAGTTGAAAAGATTCTGAACAGAATATCATTCACCGCTCGTCAGTCCATGTCCAGTTCACTCACCTTGTGTCGGGGTAGGGTCCCGATCGTCCCCGAAATCAACGACGTCGCCAGATTTAGCGACAGGATCTCGGATAACTTGCAATAGCTCCATCACTACGAAACAGCATACATTAGTAGCCTGCGATGCGAAATATGAATGCACGGACTTTTTGGGTCATTCTTGTGAATCCGACGAAGTCGCTGCAGACGACTCGCAATCTGTTTGCGCGTGCGCACTTTACCTGTCTTCTCTTTCATGTAGTGTTGGATAAGCTGGCAGCGGCCGAGGCTGGGCGTGCGCTCGGTCGCGCTTCCACCTGGGCCGTAGGGATATCTCAGACGCTGCTTGCCCATAGGTGGGTGCACTCTCAGAGCTAACGCACCACCAGTATCAGTTAGCGATGACAGAAATTCAAGATTGGGATATCACGGAAAGAGAGACACCTTCTAACAGCACGGCGTGCAACTCGTCGCTCCATATGGCTTCGCTGGAATCAGGCAGGTACCTTGTTGTCGTATTACCTTTGCGCACTAGCTGCCTCCCGCTCGCCGACACCGCCGTGCTATTTTCCAATCCTGCTGGTGCCGGGCTCGCTTCTGCCATTGTTTTGTGTCGGTGCCGTGCTGAGCGGGATGTTCGGGGGCTATGGAATGCGAAATAGAGACAAAGAGCTTGTGGTTCAACGAGCAGCCGTGACGCGTGCATTAATTTATAGGTGTGACCGTGATGTTACCATATTGACACCAAGGCACGTGATCGCGTCGGGATCCAAAATGTCGTGCGCGCCCGCCGTCCCGATTCGTCGGCGCACCATTTCTCCCCTCTTTCACCACGTCCTCAACGAGTCGACTTTCCTTTGCCTTCTCCGTCAGCTTTCCATGGCTAATCCGACCAGTATAATTCAAGATTTAGTTGCGAAATTAAAAGTCACGGCAGGACCATGGAAAAAGGATATAAAGGATACAGTGGACCAGCTTGCCTCGGCATTAGAAACCCTGGTGATTTCTTTCGTCAACATCGTTCAATTGTTCAAGTCCTCACTAATAATCAATTGAGCTTCCAATGACGATACCTTCTGAACCAATAGTAAAACACGCCGTGCAGTTATTGCGGCATGTACTGCGGCGTCTGTATACTCCTTTCGCCACGATCTCATTGCAGCTCTCCGTCGCGACTTTCTCATTCATTTTCCACGAGAGAATTTTGATAGCATTCAAGACCAAGGCGGTAAAACAAAAGAGGGCGTGGGAGATCATCGCGCAGGCCGTCTTGGACGGCGTTCTGGTACAGGTTCTCCATACAATGCATTAGGAATCTCAATTAAAATAGGTCATCGCGCAGGATTACCTCGATGATAATAGCAATGGTGAGACCATATTTCTTCTGTCACAAGCAAGTTTTGCCCCCTAAGCAACTTCTAGGAAAAGAGAAGGACGCCGTCGCGCAAGCCTTCTACTCCACGATTGGATCTATCTTCTTTTGCTCTAGCTCCGCCATTTCACCCACCACATGCAATGCGAAGCTCAGAACAATGGTAAGCTTCTGTCACGGACTCCACACCCGTCGTTCGTCAGCATATATGCAGCCTAGGCTCACCTGTGATCCGTGCAGGCCTACTTGCTTCTTTCCACCTCTTGCGAGGCACACCCCCGAAACCAAGAAAAGCTTAGGAACAAGCTCCTCCTGGGGAGGTCCGTATATTCATGTTATCGGTACTTCTATCTGTTCAAGACCTGGTGACTCTTTTAGCGAGAGGCTAGGCTATGTCGTTTCTATAACTAAAGGTGCGCGCGTTCTTTTCACCTCATATATGCGCCGCTCAGAGCCTACTTGAGACTATCTCGCCCTGGAACAACTCCTGGATCTTTTTGCACGTCTGATTCCGCCGACGAAGGGCAGCAGCGAAGGCCGTGTTCTACGGATGCAATTCATCACCGAGGTTTTCCTCACTGGGGCGCGTCATCTCGCTGAAAGCGTGGACATCGTAAAGTTTCTAGAATACATCCCCAGTTCTAACTGGGAAGAAACATCTGCTCAGGTGGTCGAGATTCTTGCCCGCAATATGTCCTTGTACGTCCGCCACGTCCCCGCACCCGAGTATCGCTCACCCCTCGTGCCTGCAGCCCCCAGCCATTCCGCGTCAAGGAAGTCTCGATCGCGGGAGTCTCTTATCCACAAACACCACCATCCGATCTGCTGTATGTGGACAGCGATGCTCTTCTCGCGAATAGTCGGAACGAAGTGCGTGCTCTCCATGCGCGACTTAATTGATCTACTCATAGCTCTGCATCGTGTAGGATGATGTCTACGACGTTATCAGGGTTCCTTTCTCTATCCTCCAACTGGTCACAGTCGTCGATGACGGGATGGTTCATGTCCTGACATCTAGACCAGTCAAGGTAGGCGACAGGAAGACGTCGTCACAAGTGTCCGATGAGCAGCCTGCCGTCATCGCTTTCGAAATAAATGCTACAGACGTAGAAAGATTTGCTGGAGCAATCAGTGCGCGAGGGCTGGTGCGTGACCGCGGCACCCATGTATCGTTGTACGGAAGTATTAACCCCTTTGCCGGCATGCAGGGAAGTCTGGTCCAGCGAAACGGCCATCACACCAAGCTGACCACGCACATTTCTAAAAGCGTACGTCCGACGGAACTGGAATTTACCGACGACGGGAAAAGCCTCAGTCAGACGCTGTCATACATCGTAAGTCGGGCCGCTTTGAAACGTGACCGCTCGCGCGACGCGTCGCTGACCGCGCGGCTGACACCCAGGAGAAAGTGAAAATCGTGCAGCAGGCCGGTGCGTCCTTTCCACCGCTCTCCTGCATTCACGCGCATAACCCTCACACGTGTCGACTTGCGCCCGTTTTTAGTTCATTTACATGACCATAGCGACGATGGCCCTCCCCCTGAGACTTATGTGGACGTTGGCGCAGATGGTGAACCCCTTCTGTCTGCCCAAGAACGAGGAACCGATGACGATGCCAGTGCCGACCCAAGACAGTCAGGGCAAACCCCATCACCTCACAGACTTGCTGGAGCAGCTCAAGCGCTCGCCGATGAACGGGTACCGGGCATGCCAGAAACTATCCAAGAGCGGCGGCCTGAGCCCGACGGGCCTCATAGCGCCGCTCTTCCTCCTGTTCGCGCTCGCCCTGCTGGTCGTCCTACTAGTCATCCTTCTTGTGCTTCTGCTGATGGTCCTGAGCGGCATGTTCCTGATGGTCTTCCTACTCCTACCGCCCGGGACACTGCCCCTCGTCGCTCTGCTAGCCAGGAAAGGCATGACGCTGTGTTTGGGACCAGTGACGAGGAGCTATCTGATCTTTCGGATGACGAGCATCCGCGAGCGCATTCTCGCCCTCCCGCAGGCATACTTCGCGCACGCTGCAGCTCCCGATCCGGCCCCGGTGCCCCCGACGACGCAGGCCAAGTGCCACTTGGAAATACCCGTGATCGTGACGCCCCCAGAGAAGAACCAGCCAACGGCTCCGAAGGAGCTGCGCAGGACGAAGAGTTGGGTCCGGTGGTAAAGGTGCGGCGGCGGACCGTGGTGTCGCAGGACGACAGGGAAGCCGCCGGAGAGGGGAAGAAGGGCAGTGCGAAAACGGCGAAGAAGAAACGAGCAGTAGAGTGCGAGGAAGAGAATGCCGAGGCAATGGTCGAGCCTACTTCGAAAGCAAAAAGCAGGGCGGTGAGAAAGCAGGCGAAGAAAGGACCCGCAGGACGGTCTGTGGGAGGCAAGAAGCTTGCGATGGCGAAGAAGACAAATGGAAAGAAGAGAGCGTGCGTAGAGCCAGGATTCGATGGTGGTTCGGCTGGAACAGAGCGGGAGGCCCCGACTACTCGTGGCAGGTCGAGTCGCTCAACGGCGGCAGCAGCCTTGGAGAAGATGGCGCGGAACATCGAAGCTAAGCACGAAGGCACGGATGTGATCGATAGACAAGAGAAGGAGACGACATCCAAGTCGTGTGGAAAGCCAGGTTGGTGTAAACCGCTCTGTGGACGAAGATTGATGTTTATGCTTGGGTTAGAAAGTGCAGGAGAGAATGACGTAGCGGTCGGCGGCAGAAAGGATAAGGGTAGGATCGAGGTAGCCATTGATCTTGTCCAGTCGGCTTATTGCATCACTCTTTGTCCTTCGAGCAGCCGAACCCGCATCCCTTATCTCGTCCACCGATTCTCCTCCTGATGTGGCCCCTGCAAAAACGTCAGCCGCAGCTGGCAAACGGAAGAGGGGTGGTGACGAGGAGGACGCACCCGCAGCGTCCAGCTGCCCTCTTCCCGGTATCGTCCCGCCGCCGGCGAAACGCGGTCGCGTTCAGCCCAACCTTCAGACCCCGACATCTCCCCGCCGGAGGCCATCCAAGGACGGAACGACCAAAACGCGCCCGCCAGCGAAGAAGTATGGTCATCGCGCTGCCAAGCAACGGATCTCATCGCCATCGCTTTCGACCCCTAACGATGTAGACTACGACGAGCTGCCAGGCTTTTCGTTCGTCGCGCCTCAAGTCGACGACAGTAGCTCCCCAGCCCCTGTTATCGTGTCGACTGGGAAATCGAAGGTTGCGGGTATGAAGGCCAGAATTGCGGCTGCTCCCGCATCTACCGCGTCGAAGAAGGACGATAATCGCCAAGCAACCGCTGTTGCAAAGACGAAAGTGATCAGCATGGATGGAGTCAAGGCTGTCCAGAAAATGTCGAAGCCGCCCTCGATGACCGACTATGTGGAGTCCCCTACGAGTTCTGACGAGGTCTCGTCACCATCGCCTGCTCCAACGAAGAAGGCCGTGGTCAGTAGACGTCCGTACACCCCATAGCCAGAGCTGACCGTGTTTCAGATGGATACGGCAGAGATTGGCAGAGACATGGACGCAGTAGCGCAAGGCCTCAAATACGACAAAAAACGTCGAGCTGACACCCAAAGGGGGGCGGCGCCTGCTGCGCACACCTCGGCGCCAGCTGAGTCAAAGGTTCGTGTGCGTGTGCGTTTGATGGTCCGAATCGAGCCTAATCGCCGCAGGCCGCAAAGGCTCCTTCGCAACCTACGAAGAAATCGAACAAAGCGCCATGGCTCGCTGCAGAGCACGACCCGCCAACAGTCTCAAAGGAGCCTGATGTGCACGTCACCGACCGCATTGGCCTGGGGGCTGACGATGTGGAACCACAGAATGACGCGCTGTCGCTATCAGATGGTGCCGCTGACGCGCATCCCAGCGTCATTGAAGAATTTACATTTTGCAAGAATTCTCGATTTTTGGGCGACCCTCCGCTGCCTGCCGCATCGTCGCCCAAAACCGCGATTGGGACGAATGTATGAAAATTTTGTCACCGCTTTGTTTTGGATGACTAATTTTCCTCAGTTTGCGGCACCAGAACTCAGCAAGCCTCCTAGATCACCCACATGCAAGGCCAAACCGGTTTGCCTGCCTTCTTCCTTACAATTTTTCGCGCTCCACGTATCTGACGCGATCTATCGATGCAGCCTTCTGTTACGGTTGATCTGACCGCTGATGAAGACGCGCCTGTCAGACCCAAAGCCCGTCTCGCCAACAAAGCGTCCCAGCCGCCTGCCCCACGCCCAGCTTCGCACAACCCGAAAGTTGCCTCTTCAGCAGACGAGGACAACACCACCACGATTGCGCCGCAGGACATCTCTACCGGCACGTATGAGGAGGCATACGAAGATTTCCTCATACAGCTGAATTCCTCAGGCCAATTGTTTTCTCCAGCGGACAAGACGATGTCCACCGTGTCGGAGCCGCAGACTAAGTGGTCTGCTGCAGATTCGCGCTCGGCTACTCTGGATTCTGGAAAGCTTTACAAGAAGAACGTGTCATTCGCCCCGGTAGTGGAAGAGGTGGCCGCAGAGAAGGAGGCGAAAGAACGGCAGGGTTCTGCAGCAATTCAAGACGACTCTGGGTTGTTCTGGCGTGAAGACGAAAACATCAATCGACCACCCAGTGAGTACATCGAGCCATCGCTTAACGAGTCTTGTGCCTTATTGACGCGGATGCCAGAAGCCAAAGAGAAGAAGCGCGTTCTTACGTCTCATCTGTCTGAAGTTGGACCTCCCATCGGTAAGCAGACCTGCCGCATCCTACTTTCTTCCCGCTCATCCCAATGGACTTTCCTAGCCCTACCGCCAGTGGCGAAGTTGGCCAAAGCGAAGCTTCGAAAGCGAGTTGATACTCCGGAGCGTTTCGACGACATGGCGCGCATGGAGGAAGGGCGCGACATCGGCCCTATCGCCTCCGTTCGTTGCTACCACCTCTACTGGTTGACACAAAAGCTAAACATCGAAATTGCAGATCATCGACAGAATCGCCAGCGTTGTCAAAGAGAAGATCGAGTCTGGCTTTGACGGCGTCAGCCGGTCCACTCGCGAAGCGCAGCGACGCATCTTGCACTATGCTGTGGAGGAGTTGCGTGAGGTCGGAAAGTCTAAGTGCGTCCATCTCCCCCCTCGTCGCATGCCTCATCCTTCGATTGCCCTGATGTTTACCCTGCCCCGCGGCATTTTCGCAGCGCACCGACGTACAACTCGCTTGTCAATCTCGAGGAGGCTTATGGTGCTTACAGCCGGAACGTGATCTCCGCCCTGGACGAGGCTATCCGTGTCAGCGAGGAAAGCCGACAACATGTCCAGCACGTTATACAAGAACACGACCGCGGGGTTCAAGCTTATTCAAAGTCCATCATGAAGAGAAGGGAACTGCCTCTTAGCGTCAACAGGTGGCTCTGAACCACACAGTCCTTTTTCTGGCCTCGCAGTTACGGGCTAAAGCCGGTATTTCTTGGACTCGTTGCCCCAGTTCTTTGCTCTCATTTGAAGTTTTCTGTCTTCTGCCTCTGTGTCTTTGCCTCGTTCCTCGGCTCTCGTGTCTGTCCAGTCGTTTGATCGTGTTCTCTGTCGTCCGGTTCATCATCTGCCTCCTTGACTCGGAAAAACATGAAAAAAGAAGAAATGGACAAAAATAACGACAGACTCGGTGGTATGGGCTCGGAATGCGTTTTCTCTTGAACATAGGCCTTGTTTCTTCTTGTGCATTCATAGGATACTCGCTTGATACTATTTCCCCTTTCTAAAGCCGTGTATCAGGCGATACTAGCAGTTGTAAGCGCTCTGTAATATACTTTCGTTGTGAGGTATCCTTGAGCTTGGCGCCACGAACCTACAAGGATTGAACCTTCGTAGAGAGAACGTAGCTGGGTTTTGAGTCAGAATGTCGTTGATCCGGGTTTGAGTCAGGTACATGTGGACGTGATCGACTACGAGGGCTCGAACGTGCCTCTGAAAAGTAATGTTTTCTCACTCGCTCGCACCGTGACCGAGCCGTCCGAGCGTCAACTTGGCAACTGAATGGCATCAAGTTGACGGTCTGACGGACCTTGTACTCCCTGCTGATCAATCCCTTTCTCTTTGCTGACGTGGGTCAGCTTAGAGCCGTGTTGCAGCTCTACAGGAGTTGCTGGCTGGTAACTTGAGGCTGTTGCCTGTTCCTCGGAGTTACCCTCGATCGAACGACTCCCGCGCCGCAAGCCTGCATTTGATACCGCGTCGACACTCGCTATATCCACCGAGGCATCAAGATGTCCACGACTTCTAGCAAGTCCAAGCCGACGATACTGGGCAGCACGTACATGTCGATCAGTGGGAAGGTGCGTCTTCTGCCAGTCCAGTATTCGGGAGTTCAGGAGCATGATGTTTCAGTCTCATCAGCGACGCAAGCTCATAACCAGGAAACGCCTCCGGAAGGTACATGCTTGCGAGCGCGTTGTAGCGCGTCGTATGGTGTGACTGACTGCGTGTCCGCGCTTGCAGTATTCCTGGCTCCCGGATGTGTTCCGCATCAAGAATAGCGTACGTCCGCACTTCCTCCTTCCATTTGTCCACCCGGCGCTCGTTGGGGGGATGGTCCACGAGTGGTCTCATGCGAGTGTTCATGCACACAGATCATATATCGTATCATAGGGCCAGTGTTGACGGTCACCTTCCTCGCGTTCCTGGTGGCTTATGCGGCGTCGAAAGGCAAGAGCCTGACGTTGACGAACTCGGTGACACCGTTGTTGGCGGTCGTTGTGAGTGCCTTCCTATCGCTCGCAGACTCACAGGACCTGATGGAGGCATAGGTTGGTCTGATACTGGTGTTTAGGTGAGCCTTATCTCTGTGTAACCCCGTCGCGCGCGCTGAGCACTCTTTTTGTCTCCAGGAATGGGTCAGTCTTGCCATAGCTTTGCATGGGCCACTGATTTCAACAGCAACACCCACACAGCACATCCTACGACCGGTACTACGAAGGCCGCAAGTCTTTCGGCGCCCTCACGTCCCACGTACGCATGGCACCCCTCACCACTCCACCCCAGTCTCAGTCTCACCCCACCCAGATCCGCAACGTCTCACGCCTCATCTGGATCAACGTTGCGCTCCCCCCGACCGACGACGCGCCCTCCTCCGCGAAAGGCAAGACGCCCACAACGAGTGTCACCCCCGCGCAGCTGCGGCGCGCCAAGACGGAAGCGCTCAAGCTCTGTCTCGCGTTCGCGTACAGCGTGAAGCACTACCTGCGCGAGGAGGATG
Organism: Dentipellis sp. KUC8613; assembly: GCA_002286715.1. NCBI lineage: Eukaryota > Fungi > Basidiomycota > Agaricomycetes > Russulales > Hericiaceae > Dentipellis > Dentipellis sp. KUC8613. Next base: position 666,057 of record NSJX01000011.1, read on the forward strand.
GGCTCGACTGGGACGACTACGCGGACGTGCTCCCGCGCGCGTTCGCCCGCGCACACGAGGCGCGCGCGTACCGCGCCATCAGCGACGCGACGCAGAGCTCGAGCCCCGCGCAGGAGTCCTCGCGCGGCGCCACGCCCGATCCCGTCCCCGACCTGGGCAAGGTCAATCGCGGGCTCGCGCTCTCGGTCGCGGTCGACGTGGAGGCCCCGTCGCCGTCTCCGGCCGCCACGAAGCGCGTGCGCGTGAAGAGGAGCGTGGATAAGCTGCATGGGACGAAAACGCCGCTGCTCAGTGCGGACCACCACACGGTGAACTTTGATCGGTTCGCGGAGACGACGATCCCGCTGCCGCTTGTGTGAGTCGCTGTCTGGAGATGTCTTGACGCTGGCACTGACGTGCGGGCAGGATCGCGCATGAGATCAATCTGAAGTTGTTCAAGTTCCGCAGAGACGGGTTCTTGGAGACTGTTGGGCCCGCAGGTGAGCACTGTTTCAAATCTGATGACCATTAGGGTAGATGCTCATCATGTCTCGACTCAAATCGTTCAGGTGTGAATGCGATGAGCCAAGGGTACGCAGCCTCCCGCATGATTACGGCCTCCAGAAACACTGAACCACGTGATAATATATTCCCAGCATCCAAGGCATGGTCGACCAGATGACGAACCTCGAGCGCATCGCAAACACCCCCATTCCCAAATCCTGTGCGCATTGTGGTGGCGCATCTCATCCAGGGTACTGACTTGATCGATTCTGTCCCCAGATGGCATCCACCTGAAGCAATGCGTCACCCTATACCTGTTCTGCCTCCCGTTTACTCTCCTCAAAGAGCTCGGTTGGTCGATGATACCCGTGGTGACGGTCATCGCGTTTACGTTTATGGGCATTGAGGGGATCGCAGAAGAGATTGAGATGCCATTTGGTGCGTCGCGCGTTCAGTTCGTCCTGCGTTGCCGCCGCCTTCAATACTCATTTCATGAATAAAATCGTAGGTTATGACGGCGCAGATCTGCCATTAGGTACGTCGATAAGTTAAGTTCAATAGTCTTAGGTGGCTTAATTGGCATTTGCGTCCTTTGCAGATCGGTATTGCTTCGATCTAAAAGAGGAAATCGAGTATGCATTCTCGTTCCCGAGTAGAGCCACATAAACTGAATATATGTTGCATGCATAGGTACACCATCGACCGGCTGCCCGAAGGCGGTTTCGGGGGCTACGGATACGACGACGGCGAGGGCGACGACTAGGTAGGTTTCTAGTAACCGATCGTCGCAGCTCAAGATACCCAGCATACGACATTCATGCTTTGACATATTGGACACCATCACACCATTCACCTCACTTGCTACTACGCACCCCATGTACTTATGATCTCGGAAATCCAAATCACCTGCAGCTGCTTTCACACTCGGGCTCGCGTCAGAAAAATAATTACCAATTAGTCAGAAGCCAGATACTACCCCCACCCGCCCCGTCCCACGCACGCACGAATGAAAGAGCGAACTCGTCATTCTATAACTACGACTAGCTGAACTCCGGTGTGCAGAACTCGCCAGGCCCGTACGGCTGGGACGCGCGCTCGTCAGCACAGTTCACTGCACCATGATAAAGGGCGAGAGTATTCACCTTGCTCGTAAGCGCAGTCAGACCCGCCGAGTTCTCGCTCGTCTGGCGCCCGCTCTGCGGGCCGGGCTTCGGCTTCTGGCCCTTCGCGAACGCGTCCAGGATCTTCTTCGTCGACTCGGGCGTCAGATCCTCCTATATGCACGCACACCCGGATGTCAGCGCATCACGGAGAAAACAGAAACAGGATCAGAGCGCGCACGTAGAAATCGTCGCCGACGACGAGCATGGGCGCATTACTGCACGCGCCCTGGCACTCAACCTCGACAACGGTGAACTTGCCGTCCTTGGTCGTCTGCCCGGGGTGGATGCCGCCAAGGTGGCTGCACACCGTGTTCAGGATGTCCGTCGACCCGCGGAGCATGCACGGCGTCGTCGTGCACACCTGCACAAAGTGCTCGCCAATGGGTTCTCTGTCCCGCAGAAAACACATCATAAGCACTTTCGCCGGTGGGATAGAGATGGTGGGGGTGGTGGCGGAAGTGGAAGTGGAAGTGGAGGTCAATGAGAGGTGGGAGACGGACGCACCGGTTGAACATGGTGTAGAAAGTCGCGACCTCGTACACGCGCATGGGTGGGATCTCGAGGAGCTTCGCGACATAGTTCATGACGCTAATGCTCGTCCATCCCTTGTTCTGCCTTTGCGCGAGGTCGAGCAGCGGGATGGTCGCCGCCTTCTTGTATTGTGTCGGGTAATGCGAGATGATCTCCTCCGCGCGCTTCTGGTTCTCCGGGTTGAACTCGAATGGAATCTGTACGCGCACTCGTGGTCAGAGCCGCACTTGGCCCTTCATTGTTCACAACTGGACGTACCTTGGGGTTGTTGTAGGGTGTATCCCGGTGCTGGAGAGGTCGATATGAGCACGGACGCAGACATGAATATGGATAGAGACGCCGCGCGCAGCACGTACCACAAACAGAGCGTCGGAGCGTCTCGCCGAGGAGCTCGCAAACGTCCGCGCGACGCGCGCAGGCCGGGGGAGGGGCAGTCGTTTTGGGAGGGCGGGGAGCATGGCTGGCGAGGACGGGAGACTGAGAGCGGGCGGACGAGCAAACGAGCCAGCGCCACCTCACGTCCCCGCATTTTGCCGAGCCAATCCGGGCGCGGCTATAATACCCCTCAAGGAGACCTAACAATACAGCAATATTTCGTCGCACTAAATACTAACGGGTACATCATGTCCTTCATCGCGTGAGGTCGATCATCGACCGCTTCCACCGCTCCGACACCTCGCCCGCCTTCAGGATCACCCCCGCCGCCGCCTTGCTCAGCCGTCCCTCTGCCTCGCCGCCGCCGCCCCTTACAAGCAGGCCCTTCTCGAGTCTCGAAAACACGTCGCCCGCCCACTCCTCCGCCGCGAGCAGTAGCGCAGTGTGCTCCAGACTCAGCGCCCGCCCACCATCGAGCATAAGGCACCCGTCGAGCACCACGAGCGCAAGCTCCAGTGCGGCCGTGAGCACCCGCGCCTCCTTCCCACCGCCCTCCGCGCCCTCGTCGTCGTCATCGTCGTCCGGGCCCATCGACACCGGCCGCGTTCCGAGCGTCACCGCCATCTCGAGCGCATCGGGCGCGACGACTGCCAGCCACGCAGGCGCGTTGCGCGACGCGTGCGCGAGCACGCCGAGCGTCGCGAGTAGGTGGGCGAGCACGGGCGCGCTGAGGATGAGCCCCGCGCCCGCGCCGCGGTACCGGTGCAGCGTGTCGCGCTGCGCCGTGCGCGCCTCGCGCGTCTGCTCGTCCCGTAGGAACAGCCAGAAGCGGTTCAGCAGCGGGCAGATGAAGCACTCCAGTGCCACGTCCGTGAACTGCACCTTCGGCGCGAGCCTCGCGCCGCGCAGCTGCTGCGCGAGCTCGTCGGCGTTTGGTCGCTGCACCTCGGTGATCTTCGACTTGGACGGCGATTGCACGCGCAGCCGCCGCTCGCGCGTCAGGCCTGAGGGAGGCGTGTTCTCTTGCCGGGTATTTTCTATCGTCTGGCTTGTGATGCCTTGGAGGAGGCCCTGAATCTGTTTGGTGGACGCCTCGATGGTATACTTGTCGTGTAGCACCGGCGGCAGGAGCTTGCTCGGAAATGCCGTCCGATTCCGGAAGAACGAGCGCTTGGGCGCGGCTGCCGGCAGCGGGAGGCCCGCGATTTCTCTTGCGCCTAATGCAAGCGAATTGAGCATAACATAGCGCTGCTCTGACGAGTACTGGTTTTTGAAGAATTCCTCGATGATGGCACTGCGAGGGGTCTTCAGTATCACACAAATGACATAAGATACAAGAGCGTACGGGGCTGCTCTTTCGGGACAGCAGGCGACGAGAGCATTGAGAGCCGTCTGACGCTTGCCACTGAAATCGTTAATCTCATAGTTATCCTGCAGGCCGACGAGGCCATACACCAAATTGACCGCATTCTCCTCTGTTGCGCTCCCCGCAGTGAGCACACGCCCCGCGCACACACCCACAACAAAGCGAAACACGCACCAAGCTCCGTCCCGTACCCGGCCTTCTTCCGGATAAGCTCCTCCGCGTTGGCGAGCGCCATCTCGTGCTTGTCCGCCTCCTGCGTCTCGTACTCGCTCTTGAGCCCGCTCGTGCTTCGGATCATCTCGCCCAGCTGGGCGAGGTACACCGGCCGCGCGATCTTCGTCTTGCCCACGCGCAGCGTCGGGTCCGCCTCGATCTCGCGGAGCTCGGAGGCCGTGGGTGACGGCGAGCGCGAAGAGGACGGCGACGCGTAGCCTGTGAGTTCGTCGTCGGAGTCGACTGCGCCGGCGTCGGCGAGCGTGAGTATCGGCTTGCTAGGCTGAATGATGTCCTCTGTCAGCAGGTCCTCGACGTCCAGCGGTGCAGCCTCCCCATTCTCCTCATCTAGAGGCGCCTCATTATCTGATAGGGCTTCTGCGTTCGCATCCGTCTCAGTGGTGAGTGCCCGAGCCGCGCGCACCCACGGCTTGCCGCCGTCATCGCCATCCCAGTCGTCGAAATCGAGCGACTTGCCAGTGCGCCGTGCGAGCTCTTCCGCAACGAGCATACCGCACCGACGAATGACCGGGTCGAGATGTTCAATGTACTGGCTGATGCTTTGGACAAATCTTGGTGAGAAGACGAGGTCATTGAGCGCAGGGGAAGAAGGGGGGAGGTACGAAATGGTGGTTAGTAGCAGTAGGGTCACATCTATACATTAGAAAGAGTCAATCACAGCGAAGCACTAGATATATGCATACTCACAGCGATGCTTGCCGAGCAGGGAATGCCGAACATGGTCTGGGGATGACCAGATATCAATAGTGTTTGCGAGCAAGACGCTGAGAGCTGTTCAGCATACAGAGTAGAGATGAGCCAGCCGTTCCTGCATCCTGAGGTATACATGTACATACCCTCTTCATCGACACTTCCTTTTTGTGCCCCCGCAGCCCAGCAGACGAACACCCTGGCATGCATCTGTGTCCAATTACGCCCCAGAATCACTGCCGTCACCGCATCCCAAAGGTCCTTCCTCCCTTTCTCCAGCCTGCCTATGAACCCGCGCAGCAGCAGCGCCTCGCGCTTCACCGCGCCGCGCACGCGCGGCGAGCCGTCAAGCTCCGCCTTCGGCACGGAGAGGTGGGAGAACAGGGACGCGAGAATGCCTTGGAGCGTGAAAATGGAGGGCACGGCGAGCAGGAGCTCGGACCAGAATCCCGAGTACGTAGCGACACATGTGTCATCGCCCGTGAGGCGCCCGCGTATGGTGTCGAGCGTCGCGGCGAAAAACGACGGCTGCGACGGCGTGGAGGGCGGCGCGGAGGGAAACGCGCCGACGTTGACGAGCTTGCTGAGCAGATACACGAGCGCCGCCACGCTCTCTGTTGCCGCGCGCACGCGCACGCACGCATTCTATCAGCATGCGCACCAAACACCGAGAGCCGGACGCACGACGTACCCTTCGTATGCTCCGGGGCAAGCTGCGCCACCAGCACCTCCGTCCGCACGCACACGCCGCCGAGGTATGCGCCCGTCTCGAGTTCGGGCGGCGGGGGCTCGCGCCCCGCGAGCGCATTCGCAACCTTCGCGGGCACGGTGAGGACGTTGCGCACGGCGTCCTCCCATGCGATGCCGCGCGTGCCGGCGTACACACGGTCTATAGGGTACGCGCGGCTGAGCGCGACGAGGAGGCGCAGCGCGTGTGGTGTCGGCGGCAGTGCGAGCAGCATGGTGTATGCACAGAGGGCGACTGCGCCTGCGGCGGGCTTGGCGTATGCGAACGCGTCCGGGACGAAGAAGCAGTCGACGAGTGGCGTTAGGTGTTGCTCGGCAAGGATAGCGCCCCATGTCGGGATGACATGCTCGAGTAGGGCGCGTTGAAGAGGCGGGAGGTGCCGTGGGATGTGGAGGGCGGCGTGGGGGAGCGGGGAGGAGTTGTATTTGCGGTACTGGGGCGCGAGGAGGCCGAGGGAGTCGAGGGGGGCGGTGAGGAGGGTGAGGAGAGTGGGGAGGTCGAGGATGGGGGACTGGAGGCGACTGATGAGCTCGCGGATTTGGGAGACGGCCGTGTCGAGGAATTCAGAGGACATGGTCGATCGGGACCCGCCGTCGACTGTTTCAGTCTCTTTCAATCTTTCATCGTCCAAATGACCCTAACCCTGCTCCAGGTGCTCCTATTGAAAATATACCATCGTACCACACTACATACAGACAACCGATACTCCCCCATAAAATACTATACATACGGCCGAAACCGCTCGGAACAACGCAATCACGGCGAACGAAAATTAAACCAGAAAAAAAAACTTCGGCGACATTCAAGCAGCCTGTGTCGGAGTGCCAATCAGTACTTACCACGGCTGGTGCGCGGCGCAGAACGACTCACCTTCTTGGAGGCGGGCTTCCGGCCAGGCTTCGCTTTCTCAACAGGTGCCTCGGGTGCTTTCGCCACCTTTGCCTTCGTGGTGGCAGTCTTCGCCCGCGGCTTCCTGGCCTTCGTGCCGACTGCCTTGCCCGTCACGCCTCTCTTCACGGCGCCCCGCTTCCGGGTGGCGGCCGCACGACTGGCGGCGGCACCTTTCTTAGCAGCGGCAGTCCTCCGCGATGTGGCAGAAGCCTTCTTCGCCGATGCAGCCTTGGCTTTAGTGGCGGTGCTCTTCTTCGTGGCGGGCGTAGCGGTTCCCGATTTCTTCGTGGCGACCTTTGCCTTGGCCGGAGCTGACTTGGTCACGTCTGCTTCGGCCTTGTTCACCGTGGTAGATTTCTTGAGCACGCCGGGAGCGTTCTTCGTGGTAATATTCAGCAAAGGGGCGGTGAGCAATGATAGGGGCAGCATGCGCATACCTCCTTGGCAGGCTCCTTGTGCCCCTTCGATGGAAGCTTGACCTTCCCTGCAGGTCCTGTGAGAGCGTGAGGCGGTGTCGACCACAGAGGGCAGATATATGCATACCCTTGGGAAGGACAAAAGTTCCTTTCTCGACACCAACGGTGATCGCGCGTGCGAGATGAGTGTTGGTCGACGCATTTGGCTCAATGTGATACGTCGACTCTACAAACTGAACGAAGAATACGATGAGCGCCTTCAGAGGGAGTAGACTCCAGACAGGCGGACCTTCTTGATAGTAGGGCGCGAGACACCAGTCCTCGCTTCGTCGGGGTGGGCAACGATACATTCCTGTACGAGTAAACGACATGTCAGACGCGGCCCGTGAGACAGCGAAAGGAGGCGAAGATATCCCGAGCTGTTCCTAGGCAGGAGAGAGGGGCTGCTGGCACCTGGTCCGTGCGCGTCGTGTATCCAATGCGGACGGGAAAGCTCCGCAGCGAAGCCAGACGCCGACAGACAGGCATCGTGCCCGCAGGGAAGATGCTGGGAATGCGAACGGAACGTCACCACACCTACCTTGATCATATCGGTCCAGGAAGGATGGGTAGCATGGCTGGCCTTGTTTGCCGCGGGCGCAGGGTTCGCCACGGCGCCAACGGAAGCTTTCGAGGACGGCTTCTTCGAAGTGGAAACCATGGCTTCTGAGTGCGAATAAAAATCTGACAGTAAGAAGGGAAGGTCTGGATAATGGGACGGGGCCAATAGTCGGACGGTGGTGGTGGAACGGAAAGTTAGGTGAGGCAAGGGGCGCGGATAGCCTGCTGTAGTTAAAGCTCCGAGCAAGTACTATCCAGGGAGTGTCACGTGATATGACCTCACGCGACCGGAAATCCAGGAAAATGATCTCACGACGAAAATGAAAGCTTGAAATGCAGGCTTGTGGAGGTGAGCAGCGGAGATGCGAACCTGGATTTGGTCTACCCAGCCAAGTAGAGTTATATTGCTGCGAGAAAGGGGTGCATGCTGCGGGCGGGACCTATCGGGCGTGTTGCCGTCTGAAATCCGGGCTGTGCGTGTGCGCCGTGTAGTGTGTGTTTATGAAGGTTCATCTTGACGGACTCGCGAGCGATCAGATGGAGGACAGGGTAGAGGTTGGAGGAACGTGGACTGGGCGTGTGGTGGCGAGGACCGAGGCCGGGGCCAGACCGGACGGGCCAATCAGAGGGCGCAGAAGACAGCGACGGCCGGGGAAAGCGCCGGAATAAGAGGTCAGGAGGCCGGTGCGGCGAGAGGCCGACGTGTGATGTCTCCGACCTCCAAGGTACGGTCTACTGTCATTCCACACCCGCACGGTTTTCCGTGCATGTCTCCCCCTTTTCCTTCACTTCTCATCATCTCTTTGCTTCTGTAGTCTTACCAGCTGCCCTTTTAACAGCTTCGCCTTCAAGTAGCGGGCCTCACACACGCCTCCGCCTCCGCAATGGCCCTCTCCGATTACCTCGTCACAGATGACCTTACCATCCTTCTCGGCCTCATCACTGCTTCAGTCTTCCTGCTCTACAACCTCTACAAGCCCCAGTCGCTCGTGCATCCCATTCTCCTCGGCAGGCAGAGCGATGTCGGCAGGGTCAGAAATCCCGGCGAGAGCGCAGTCCACCGCAACTACGGCACGGGACTGATGGGCAGGGTGCGTCGCCCCCCGCGACTCGCGCGACCCGTTCTCACCTTGTTCCCCAGTTCCCTCTGCGACCGACCCGAGAGGTTCAGACTCTTCTCGATCTCGTGAAGCCGGAATATGATGCTCCCCGGACCCTGTGGTCGACGAAGGTGGGGTGATATGACATCAATTACCGTACTCAATTGACGCCCACCTGCTAGATCACTAACCCGCAATTAAGGGAGCGTGCGGCCGCCTTTGGCACAGGTCTGCTACGCGCCGGCCTGACCCGCGACTCCAATGTCTTGCTGCTACTCAACGACAGCATCGGTATGGTGGCGTCGTGCGTGAGTTCAGATAGGATACTGACGGCATCTGTTCTATAGAGTTTCTCATCACCGACATTGCGCTGGCTTCGCACTCGATTCCTTCTTTCACTCTCTCCTCGCCTTCTCTTTTGTCGCCCGTGCTCGACAACCACCCCCCGACAGCCATCGTCATCGACGCTGGGTTCCTTCCCAATGTGCTGGAACTCATCTACGACACGAATGAGCTGTCCCACCATGTCGTGATTGTCGTCGGCGAGCCTGACAGCAAGGCTCTCGAGCAGGCTGCAGAGCAGATCAAGCTTGTGCGCTGGTCGGACATTGAAGAGGAGGGCAAGAGGGGCGAGAAGTTGACTAGCCCCACGCCCGGTCCGTTGCTTTCTCTTGCTTTTTTTCTACACGTTCTCACTGATTCTTGTGCAGATCCTAATGATGTCTTCACTGTCTCTTTCTACGAAGATCACAATGGCCAGCTCCAGGGCGCGCAGCTGTCTCACCAAAACTTGACCGCCGGAGTTACGACGCTGCGCGGACTCTTGCCTCTCTCGAACCCCCTGACTGCGCTCGACACCATCGTCTCTGCATACCCCCTGAGCACTTCGTTCGGCCGAGCCATCGCCTACACTGCACTCTACGAAGGCACCAGCTTCGCAACTACTCACAGCACCAGGCTCTACCGGACCGATGACGGTAAGTCCATATGCTACGCTGCGGCTTCGGCATCCCTGACGCTCCAATTTTAGCTATTGTGCCTCCCGGCCTCCCTGACCTATTCTCGACAAAATCTCTACCCCTGCCGTCTCCCACGATCCTCTTCGCGAAGCCCGAGCACCTCAACGCCCTCACAGCCTCCATCATCAGCGAAGCCGAGAAGTCACTCGCGTTCTCCTTCGCATGGCGCCACAAGATGGCCGGCGTACTTGACGGGTACATCACGAACCAGAGCCTGTGGGATCGCCTCGTCTTCGACGGCGCGCGCACGAAGGTGCTCGGCGCGAGCGCGGGGACGATCCGCGGCATCGTCGTCAGCGGCGGCACGCTCGACGACCACGCGCTCACGCCGACGCGCATCGCGCTCTCGATCCCCTTCGTCCACGCACACACGCACCCGCTCGTCACCGCGCCCGTCTTCGCGTCGCACCCGCTCGACCTGCAGACGTTCGATGCGCCCAAGGGCGCCAAGCGCACGCCGGACGCCGCGCTCGCGCACGTCGGCCCGCCGACGATTAACATCGAGGTCAAGCTCGTCGGTGTGGACGACGACGCGCTCGAGAAGGGTGCGGACCCCGTCGGCCACGTGCATGTACGCGGCCCGATCGTCGGCCGCTTGCTCGCTGTGTCGGAGGATGCGGAGGACAGCGTGGACGCGGCGGGCGAGGAGCCGTGGGCACCCATTGGGCACAACGCGCGCGTGCAGACGAACGGGTCGTTCAAGGTGTGGCCGGTCGAGAAGTAAGTAATGCTCAAAAACTCGGAATGGAAACTGGATTTTTGGAACGGAATGGCGATATACGGGCCATCTTGTGGATATACTCGCGTTGCGATGTGCGTGGGTTCGAGTTTGGTGATAAAGTGGCTTGTTGGTGGATTAATGTTTGCTGTTGGTATCGTATCGTGGATGTTGTTGGAGGGATGCAGATACATACTCATACCTCCATGCGACAGTTACTATCGCTGTCCGCCATGTATGTCTTTGCAAAATCATAGATGCACCTGTCCCCCCGCCCTGCGGCCTCCTCGTGTCTTTGAGCCATGGGCTATAACACCGCCTCGTCCACACACGGCTGTGGCGCCAACACGTAAAAGTTGCCCCGGCTAGCACACTTTGCACTCCGCGGCGCGGGCAGCACCCGGTGGCGGTGCCCAAAGAAATAAGGTTCAGCAATCAACGGCGCGTCACGACGCGTCCACACCCGCACGTGACCCTACGCGTCCGCCCATAAAGACGCACCGTGCGCCCGCCCATGCCCTTTTCAACTTTTGCTCCTCCCGCGTCCACTTGCCACTGTCCGCCATCCACTCGCTGCACCCGCGCGCCACATACACCAACTTCAAATCCTGTGAGTAGATAAGCGCAAAGATGTCCTCTGACGGCCCCGGATCCCCCATGTCGCCGCCCCCGCCGTCGCCCCCGCCCGCCGCAGACGCCGCAGCTGAGTCCTCTGAGGCAGAGGCCCCCAAGCCGCGCTCGAAGCGCGCCGCCGCGAAGCCCAAGGCAGAGTCGAAGACAAAGGCGAAGGCGCCCGTCGAGAAAGAGAAGAAGAAGAAGAAAGCCGCGACAAAGACTGCTGAGAAGAAGGCTGCGGCGCCGAAGAAGGCCGCTGCGGGAAAGAAGAGTAGCAAGAAGGATGAGAAGGTCGCAGCGGACGGCAGGCCTTCGTGGAAGGATATCGTCAAGGTATGTTGGCATCGTCAGTCTCTTCTGCGGGCACGTATGTTGACGTGGGACGATGTGTGTAGGAATGCATCGCTGAGCACCGCGAGGAGGCGCGCTCGGGCGTCTCGCGCAGCACGATCAAGAAGGTGCGTGGCATCTCGTTCTTTGACTGACGTGTGGCATGGGCACTGATACGTAGTGTTGCAGTTCTGCGAGGACAAGTACGCCCTCGACATGAACTCGGCCACGAACACGTTCCAGCTGAACCGTGCCATTACACACGGCGCCGAGCATGGTATGTTCTCGCTGCCCAAGGGGCCGTCGGGCAAGGTCAAGCTTGCGCCGAAGCACCCCAAGGTTGCTGCTGACGCCAAAGAGGTTTGTGTTCGGGCTTATTTAAGACCTTTCAAAGAGCGCTAATATCACTTCGGTTTGCAGAATGAGAAGCCTGCTGCCTCGAAGAAGGACGAATCTGCGAAGAAGGCGGCTAAGCCTGCTGCAAAGAAAGCTGCAGTGGAGAAGCCGAAGGAGAAAGCCACCAAGGCAAAGGCAAAGCCTGCTGCTGCTGCGTCTGAGAAGAAAACGGTCAAAGCTAAGGCAGCGAAGGAGGCCGCGCCGAAGAAGGCTGCAGCTGCGTCGACGAAGAAGGCGGCTGTTGCTAAGAAGGGTGCCGAGAAGACGAAGAAGACGAGCAGCGCGAAGAGCGCGGACAAGAAGGTACGGCTTGCCTATCTGCTTCAGTCAGATGTTTTGCTAATCTTAGGTTATGTATAAAGGTTGCAGCGAAGGCAGCTGCGACAAAGGCGGCGAAGACGAAGGCTACAAAGGCCGCGCCCGCGAAAACGACATCGCGGTCGCGGAAGGCAGCTGCCTGAGACCGCGACGTGCTCGCCGCGTCTCCTTGGTTGTCATTTCTCCCCCCTCTGTTCGCATCGACATCTTCCGCCTCTATCTCTGGTCGTCTCGCATCGTCTGTTGCCCTAGCTCGTGGTTATGTTATAGGATTATTATTCCTCTCCCCTGTCGTCTATAGTGCCCCTCCCTCCTTCCTCCATGTCTCGTCGTATCGTCCGGGCTTCTTGCACATACCCAATGTTTTTGTGACATGTGTATCCGACTACTATCTGTGAATACTATAGGCCTACATGAATGCGTATGCTGCTGTTTAGAATCCTGGTACACTGCATTTGTGGTCGAAGTACGTGTGTATGTGTGTAATGGTATACAATTGTAAGACGAGATCTCATTACATGCTACATGGGCGCAATCCCAAATATCACCCGCAACCTCTCGAACGCAACAAAGCTGAGCACCGTGTGCGCCCCGAGCTGCCACCACGTGCCCTTATCAGTGCATGTCCTCGCAAATGATCAGTGAAGGTCCGGGACTCACCCGCGCCCAGCACATCCCAAAGCCCTTATAGAAGGAGCCCACGCCCTCCTCGAGCACCATCCTCCTCACGCAGTCCACCACGCCCTTGTACACGCCGTCCTTGTCGTTCATCACGCGCACCTTTACCACATCTGCACGCCAAATCAGCCTCGCGTGCGCCCCTTGCCCAGTCACAACAAGAACTCAGAGAACTCACCAACAGGATTCGACACAACCGAGCACACGAAGCCCGCGACCATGCTCGCGGCGACGTGTACGCCGAGGCCCTCGCGCATCGCGCCGCGGCGCTTCAGCGCCTGCTTCGTCGCGTCGTATGAGCAGATCTGCGACACGGAGAGCACGACCCCGCGCGCGGTCGTTGCGTCCACGCCACGGTACAGCGCGCGCACGCCGCCGGCCGCCCAGATGGACGCGAAGGCGTGCCGCGTGTTGCGGTACGGGCTGCCGGTGGGGTAGAAGGCTTGCATGCGCACTAGGTCGGGTGGGGCGGCGCGTCAGTGCTCAAGCGAAACGTGCCGCCGACTGGCAAGAGAGAGCGGAACGCACCTTTGACGAGGTCGGTGGGATTCGCGATCGCACTGTGCGTACAGCTCGTGGGACTAGGTCCTTCAGGTAGACAGACAGGACTCACGAGCCGATCGTCGACGCGACCGTCGCAGCGAGCACCTTCAGCGCGAGCCCATCGCTGCTAATCGAGCCCGCACCGAGCGCATATATCCTGTCGACGTCCGTGCATCAGCTCGCCACGCGAACCCCAAGCAGATGTAGAGCACACGCACGCGTCCTTGAAGAACTCATACGTGCCCATGCGGATGCCGGAGTACGAGACCTCGCGCAGCATGCTCGCGGTGAAGCCGTTCATGAGGCTGCGCACGCCCTCCGTGCGCGCCATCTGCGCGCCGACGGCCCAGAAGGTGTGGGCGCGCGCGCCGGGGGATGGGGCTGGTTGGATGGGTCAGTACTGGTGTCGTGCTTGTGCCGCTGTATAGAGACGGAACGCGGAATGCAGAATACCACGTACCTTGCGTCTTGAGCTGCTGTCGGACCTAGTGGGTAGTAGAGACCGCGAGGTCCGGGTAGTCGTGACGGCAGAACAGATGCGTACGCGCGTCAAGGGCTTACTTTGATTCTGCATCAAAGCCGGTATTCAGTATCGCTCAACGCTCGCTGCGAGCGTATGACATGAGAGCCGAAACTGAGAGAGTACTGACATGTCCAACGGGTTCGTGACCGCCGATGCGAACATGTCTTCATAACATGGCATAGAAGAGTGCAGATGAGCCCCAGGCTTGTGGTGTGGACATCTGCTGCGAACGACGACTCACTGCCGAGCGCTGCAGATATAAACTTGAGCCCGTTCTGAGCTGGTTCCGGTCTGGGTGCTTGCGCGATCTCATCGAGCGAGACCACGGCCGTGCTTGAAGACTTGCTGGGTGTGCTCATGGTGCTGAATGATCGTCTAGTGCCCAGACGTTTAGAGGTCGGGGAGGGTCAGAGATGGAGGAGACACGCAAGTGGAACTGGGAATGACAACGGCATGTTCGTATACGTGCGAGCCCGATTCTGGAGATGGCACGGGTCGCGTGGGCTCGTTTAGCGTTGGGCGAGGGCGCACAAGGTCATGCGCTCCCGCGTCGGGCGCCCGGTGTCTCGGCGGCGGTCACTCGGCCGTTCTTCAAAGCCGGCGGCGTCCTGACGTGCGGAATTCCATGAATCTCGTATATATGTTCGGGCTTTTTGATACATTCTACCGATGCAGGAGCTTTCGTGTAGAGTTGTCGAATTACGACTCGTATCGACCACGCGCAGATATAACTGTCAGGTACGGATACAGCCGCACTGGCATTCTCGGTACGTGCCAGCGTCATCTGATTCACATCTAGTAAGCTCGATATGATTATTTGTTGTACTGCTACGTAGTGTATCGCGTGTAGGGTGTAGGACCCTGTCATCGAGACAAACTGCTGCAGGTGCATCAGCTGAGAGGTGCTTGGAGGACTGGTCTTACGCGCTTCGGGAAACCTCGACAATCCAGCCGAAGTGAGTCCAGAAATTCACAGTAAAGCATGGGGAGAGCCATGATTATCGGACAAGTATTCGAGAATTCGAAGCAGAAGCACAAAGGTGCTGTTTGAATTTACTTTCATTCACCCGGCGATATCATGCGCGTGCTACGCGTACCACTCCTTTATTCCTCGCTGGAATTCCATCTTCCGACTGTTCAAACCACTGTTCATTCTATCGTCCCATTTGCATGCTTTGAGCTGTCCAGTGTTCCATCATTTTTTTTCAGCTCGTGTCTGCCGCTTATTTTTCTTTTACTAGATGCAAGTCACGGTACGGCCATCGTTAATCACTGTCTGCTACGAGGGCAGTTCACCGCCGACGCACACGATTATAATCGGTGGGGCGAACTTGCATCTTCTACGCATGGTAACTCGGATGATGTACATTCCAGAAAGCCCACGCATTGGATTTTACATACACGTTGCAGTGTTTGAAATGATCCAAAAGAAAGGACCGATTGTAAGAGATACGTAGATGCCGGTGGCCAACCAAGCAGACTCGGACTCGGAGACCCTGACAAAGAGATAACAAAAATGCCATGCATTCATCCACCCGGGTGCCACCGCAAGGCATAAGCAGAATACATATGGATTTGTCCATTATAGACGCCAACAGGCCAACACGCGTCCCCCACGAGGCAGCCTCGGAACAAATCTCGACAGGAGCTCAGACCATCAGAAAACAACCTCGTAAAGTACCCGGCGAACAAAGCGACAAAGCTGGAGTTGGTGGTGAGTTGAGTCAGAATGAGCAATCGGCTATTGTCCATCTTGCTAATGCGAGGACCCGGGGGAGCGCGGCGCCACGCGCTTCCCCGCAGTGGTTCCGCTCGGGGCCCATATAGCAGAAGCTGCCCAAAAAAGGATATGGTGTATCAGGCGCGCAGGGGGGTAATGGAAGGGTCACGGTGCTGTCAGCAGGACCAAGCAAGGACCAGGGAGGCTTCCGCGTGGTTTCCTGGAGGCGCTAAAGTGGTGAGATTAGCATTGAGCGAGACGGCGATCGTAATAGAGCTGGATTGGTGCGTGTGTTGTCCCTCGCGGTGAGTATGTGGCGAGCTTATTGCTCGAGGCGTCCGCAACTGTAGTTTTGATACCGCGCGAGGAACCTGGAATTTGGTGAAGGAAGGATCCGGGTATGATGGTGTTAGACAATACGACGATGAGGTTCTCGCGATGCGGATCTTGCCATGGAGACAATGGGTTCTGAAGAACATGGCGGCTGAAAGCAAGAACAGTCCAGCAAGTCGGTCCCATTGTGACAGAGCGTGAGGTCGCGGTCACAGCCTCCTTACCCATGTGTGACAGTGACAGTGACCAGCGCACGCCATTGTCATTCGTCGCGTCCGCGTCCGCGTCCGACGCCTAGCCTCTGTCTCCATTCCACCCGCCCCGCGCAGCAATAGCCACGTATCTACAACCCCTGTACAAGCAGATAAGCATAACGCGAATTCGCATCCGGATATCCGCAGTGCGAGCGTCGACGGATCGAGGCGTACCGATCGTGCCTCGCAACTCGTATTGGCAGGTTTCATGGTGACGGCATGCGTCGAAATAGCGGCAGGACGGTCGTTGACATGGACAACGAGGGCGTGCGGGTGTGAGGATGTTGGATCGCTTTGAGGTGCGCCGTGGTCTTGCTATTCTGGTTCTGGCAGGCGTGATGAATCGTAAGCACAGATGACTTGTTCCATTCTCTATCTCGGTCCCCCGTTGGCACTGGGCAGTTGCTTCCGTCTGTTTCGTCATTCTGGCCCTCGTCCGCTCCGGGCTGCGCAGGACGGTCAGCCTGGTATGCTCGAGCCGGGGAGCTCCGTCCGGCTTGCACTTGCGCTGCGGCGCGCCGGTGCCGAAAGGTGAGCATCGGTTTGCGGTGCTGCTGGAGGACCCGCTGGGGCTATGGCTGGTGCGCAGTTGACGAAATCGGTGGTGGAGAGCCTGAGCGCTGGGGCCCTTTGAATCCATTTCGGAAGCAGATCAAGCATCGAGCGCTGATCACTCGTTGCAAGGTCTGGAAGCTTGTGGGGACAGAGCGGGCTGGAGGTGAGCGTACATGTGTGGGTGCTGGACAACCGTGTCAACGAGAGGAAGACTGGAATAGGAGGGAGATAGGGACCGCGTATGGCCGTTTGTGCTCGCGGTGCGGCTGGTTCTGACGCAACGTGGCGTCGTCATATCTGGAGTCACGTGGCATGGTAGCATTACGTACGCGGCAAGATCCCCGTGTACGCGTTGATCTGGAACGGGAGCGGAACCTAGATTTTTTCGTATCAAGGTTCCTCTTCCTTTCTTGGATGGTGCGTAACCATTCGCAAAAGGGTCCTCAACCTTGTTTGTCTTCTTGTCTCCG
Organism: Dentipellis sp. KUC8613; assembly: GCA_002286715.1. Classification (NCBI taxonomy): domain Eukaryota; kingdom Fungi; phylum Basidiomycota; class Agaricomycetes; order Russulales; family Hericiaceae; genus Dentipellis; species Dentipellis sp. KUC8613. The sequence continues at coordinate 683,126 of NSJX01000011.1, forward strand.
GGATATCCCGGCCGTCTGCTTGGTTGTGCCCCCGAATGCTATGCGTGGCCAGCACGGCGAGCGCACGGCCGACGATGGAGGACTGTGCGCGTTGAGATCACGGACGCGCAGATGGAGAGAAGTCGCTGGTTCGGGGATGTTCTTTATGGGCTAGATCAAGAAGAGATTGCCGTGGGGAGCGCGAGAAGCACGCTATTTTTTGTTCAAGGTTGGTTTTGTGTGTGCGTTCACTGGGCTTCTGACCACGTGGGTGGGTGGGTGGGTGTTGGACAATGGCGGGGAGTGAGGAGGACAATTGGGGAGCGGGTGAGACGATAGGGCTCGAGGGGATGTGTCATGGGTGTGACGCGGAGGGGCGCGGGAAATGAAAGGACGCGCCGTCTCCGAGGTCCAGGTGAATTTGCAAAGAAGCGCGTGTTCCTAACTTCGCACCTGCTTTCTACCCATCCTTCCTCCCTCCCTCTCCCGTCCCCCTTTCTCCTCCTCCCTCCATCATCCTACCTCCTCCCCTCCCCCCATATATTCAATCTCCATTTCCTTCGCTGGACGACAACTCCCTTTCTCTCTCTCCTATTAATGCCCAATACCTTATGGACTCCCCTGCTAACTCTCTCGCCAACGTCCCCGGCCGCCCCCACCTCTCCGCCACTCCCGCTCAACACCAGTATGGCACCAGAATTCGCCAAAATTCTGTCATGAAGCCCTCCGCTCGTCTTCGTCAGTCCTCGGACACTGCCCTCACCCCCCGCAGAATAAGGCCCGCTCTCGCCACGCCCAGGTCCAAGCCGAACCCGTCCGACGCTCAGTCACCCCCCATGCCTGAATTTCCGCCTCCGAATGTTACGCTCCATAACGATGATGTCAACAACAAGACGTTCCTCGCCATCGGGCGCGCGTTGACTTCCGTGGTGCGTATGCCACCCCTTTACTTTCTAGCTGCCCGCTGACGCTACACCCTTTGGCACTCCCTTTTCTAGAACAACTGCGCCATGACCATCAAGGATCTCGCAGAGATGTGCATGAAGTACGGCTTGGTTGCCCAGAAGTGCGTCTCCCAACCCCTAACCCTATCTAGAGGCTAGACTGGCTCACATAACCATTCCCCCAGTGTTTCCGCCGCGAGCCAGTCCATCACGACCTATATCCGCACTCACCACCATCGTTGTGATGTCCAGCAGGACTACCCTCTTCTCGCTCGCCACACCCTCTCCGGCACTCCTTCCGATGATGACCTCGTACCGGCCCTCTACTCCCGCACCGGCGGTGCTCACTGCGCCTTGCCCCCCGGAGACAATAGAGTCACTAATTTTAGACGCGGAACCACCGTCTGGTATCTCAGCAAGGCTGCAGGCGCCCCATGCCCCTTCGCGCGCGTCGGTATTCGCCTCTGCGAGTACACCGAGGATGGCAAGATTGGTGCCGTGTCTTCGAAGGACCCGAAGGAACGGAAGCGGGAACGGGATAGGGCGAGGCGGGCCGGACAGTGTGGACAGAAGAGGAAGAGGTTGTCGAGGGCATGCGCGGATGGGTCCAAGGACGGGTCCGAGTCTGCGACGGATGAGGAGGCCAGGCCGCCAAAGGTGAAGCTGACGCTCCGTCTCAAGGCCTCCCCGGACAGGCCATCGCCGACCCCGTCTTCATCTGTGCCTCCGTCGTCTTCGAATCCGGATTCGAGAGAGATTATCGATCTCTCGAAAGACTCCGAGGACGACGAGGATCCGATGTCCGTCGACTCGTCGTCCGAAGAGGAGGACGAAGAGGACTCTACCCCGCCCTCTCGCTCGCTCTCAGCTGTACCAGACTTCGACATGCCGACATCCACGCTAAACTTCCGGCGATCGCCCTCTGTGCCGTCATCTGAAGCATCTCCTCCACCTGACTCTGACGACGAAGAGGGCTTCTACAACACGTCGCGGCAGTTCAGGTCCAATTCATCCGACCCAGCTCCCTGGGAAGATGAGGAAGACTTTGACTGGGACAACGACGACGATGCAGATGACGAGGATGAGGATCCCGGCGCGTCCCCGTTGCAAGATGTCACCTTCCGTAATCCCTTCCAGGACAACGTGTTCGTCAAACGCGAGTCATGTGACGACCTCCGAGGCATGCTTGATGCCTGGGAGCACCTCGACAATGGCATCTCCAACATGAAGGTCATGGAAGTCGTCAATCAGGCTGTTGCGGATGGCTCGTCCTCCAAGGTCAAGGTCGAGGAGCCGGACTGGGACTTTGATCCGTTCGGGGCACCCAGCCCCGCAGCGTTTGATCTCCTTGCAGAAGACGAGCCGTCCATCGTCAAGGAGGAGGATGTCGATTTTGAGCCGTCGCTGATCACAGGCACGAGCCTGCATGATGGGTTAGGCGAGGACGAACTCGTGTGCGGCTCACCCCTCACACCACTCTCAGCTTTCTCACCCACGTCGGAGCTCGGAGAGATGCGATGGGCGAATCTGCGTCGACCGAGCGAGTTGTTGTGGAAGGATGCGGAACTGCTGGGACCCGATAGTATTCTTCCTCACGAGATTGAAGAGGGCGACTGGGAAGCGAAGCGACACACGACTCAGACATCTGCACCTTCACGAGCTCAGTCCGAGTCGCTTTCTGAAATGTCACCTCTTCCCGAGTCGCCGTCTGCGGAATCAGACGATACTCAGGAGGACGGCGGTCCTTCGACACCGCCGCCGTCGCTGCCAGTCCAAGACCCACAATGGAAATCGCCCGATTTGGTATCAGAGGATGCTATTCTAGGTACAATGCAGCCCGTGGCGCATTCCGAGGGAGCTCCGTCTGAGGTCGATGGGAAACCGCCGAAGGTCGTCGTGGTTCACACCTGCCAGCCGTGCACGCCTGCCATCAGTGCAACGCAGGTCGAGGGTACGTTTGTTTTGTTTCAATCGCCATACCCTTTGTAGCTGACTCAATCTTCCATTGGACACGCATCAGGCATTTCGGTGTATCAGATGACAGTCGGGACTTGCCGTCTCCTCCGTCGCATCGACACGGACTTCGTCAACCTCGCACCCATCATCCATCATTTCCAGCTGGACATTCCCACCGAGTCCATGTCATCAATCCCCAACGCCACCAGCATCACGCATGGGACTCCCATCGTATGCGGCACATGGGTGCCGTTGAAGGAGGCCCAGGCTTTCGCGCTGGCTCACAGGCAGTCCTGCACCCCCGAGGGCGTACTCGATGTCTTCCTTTCGGACTTGCTCTTTGAACGTTTCCCACCCGCGCTCCAAGAATTCCACCGCTCCAACGCACGGTCACGGCTCTTGAACCAATTTGGCCCACATTTCCAGTCAACCTCTGATGCCCGTCGCCTATCGCAGAGGAGGGGCGTGCCTCTGGGCGAGCCCACCATGCCGTGGGAGCGCGGAATGATGTCGCATGCGGACGTTGAGGACCATCTCCTCGCGGTGCATCCTTCTCTCGCCCTCGCCGAAGTCACCTTGCCAAGGCGGCAGGAATCGGAGGACGTCGTGGTGGAGACACCACTCAGCCCCACCGAGGAGGAGATGTTCCAGACACTGTGCGTCGCATCCGACTGGGATGCGTCTGCGCAGGAGGGGCAGTCAGTTGCGCCGATCGGCAACACAGCCACCGCCACGACGGCAGACATCGAGGCCTCGGATCCACGTAATGATATGGACGCCGAGGTCGAGATGGAGGTGCAGGTGGTTCAGGAACCGTTGTCCATTATCCGCAGGAGGTCCTGCTCACGCGATCGCCCGCTGCGTCGCTCGAAGAGGGTTGCGAATGCGCTGGCGACTCGCCCGCGGACGCGCTCCAGTAGACGGGGCTCGAGAAGCTCCCTATCCTAAATTCGCCGGCTTCAAACACCGTTGCATTACATTCGCAAGATACGACCACCAGTTTATTCAGCCCGAGCGTTCGATCAGCGCACTCGCAGTAATTATTGTCTTTCTCTCTTTCTTTCGTCGTCTATCGTCGGCCATGAGCCTAGAATTGTATCAGTTAACCTTTGCTTTCCGTCTGTCTAGCTACGTCGAAATCGATCACCATCCGCTCGCTTACTTAGCTTTGCCATACGCTGCCGCAGGGCCCGCACCTGTGATTGACACACCGATATCTTACCACACGCCTCGGCATTGCCTCCGCCGACGACGATGCATACCCATCGCTGGCGGCCCCCTCTTTGTCTTCTGGGCCGCCGGGAGGCGTTGACTGTGCTTCATTCGTGCTATATTTTTATTTGTTGCTGCGGCAGGTAGTAGTGGAGTCGGGTGTATGGGAGAAGATAAATTGGAAATGATATGGTAGTTGGATGAACAAGGGCTTCCATAACGGAATAGGGGGGGAGCGTGCGGACGGAGAAAGCGCCGAAAGACGAAGAGCGGAGTTTGGAACGTCGGATAATGCTGAGAGGACGCCTCGTCGCCTTTGCTCCCGACCCCCATTTCAACTCTACTTAGTACTATTTACTGGACATCGTCCCTACTATAGTAGCCCTGGGCAGCTCTTGTTTATCTTCAGCCCGCAAAATTTCGTTTCACTAGTCAAAATCCCCGCCTTTCAGGCTCAACCTTACGACCCGCAAGCTCGTCCAGCACATAGTAACCCCCCGTCTACTACCCCGCCTGCAGCCCCCGACCTGCTCCCCACCGTCCTCGCCGTACTCCTCAGCCTACGCGTCGATCTGATCCCGGGCCGGATTCGCTCTGCAAGCACCGCACCTTCAGTAATAACTAATCAGTATTCGTCCCCAAGGTTATAATGTCTCTTTCCGCCGAACCCGCTGGCTTTTCCAGGAATCCCTCGGGCAAGACCCCTCCCCCGGCCCCCTCTGCTGCCTTCGCAAAGAGGTGCGCTTTTTCTCTCTCTTTACGTAGCCCTGCCGCCCTTTCTCACGCAACGCTGCAGAGCGCGGGAGATGCAGAACGAGGGCATGATCGGCAGATACAGGCCGCCTGCGCTGCGCGCCATGGCTTCCGGTGGTTCTCCCCCTAATGACAACCCGTCCTCCGGGACGACCACACCCGTCGACGGCGGCCACCCCGCCAGCCAGTACCCACCAGGCTTCCGCAGGGCCCGGGCCGGGACGCTCCCGTCCAACATCTCCCTCGCCGCCCAGCAGTATGCCGCGAGCAACCTCGATACCGGGATCGCCTCCACCGAGTCCTTCAGCGAGCAGCTCCAGCGCCAGAACGCCCTCACCCCCCAAAACGCCTCTCCCGCGGCCCCCATGCGGCCCAGCCTGCGCCACTCGGCCTCTGTTGCGTCTTCCGTCGCTTCTTCTGCGCTTACCGAGCGCAACAGTCGTCTCCGGTCCGGCTCGTTGACCACCTTGCCCTCGAATGGACTTTCCAACGCGTTCGGCCCTAGTATCTTCTCTTCCTCGTGGTTGACGTCGACCGGCAACAGCAACGGCTTCTCCGTCTTGGACGAACTGCGTTCGGTCACGTCTATGGATTCTGGAGCAGACGACTTCGACGTACACACGCTTGACTATCTTGGGCTCGACGAGAGCCACCACCACCACCACCGCCCGCCGCCCGCCGCGACGATCTCGGAGCTGCGCAACCAGGCGCAGGCCGCCATCGCCGGTAACCTGTCCAACCCGCCCCGCCACCGCGCGACCACCGTCTCCCACCCTTATCGCCGCATGTCGTCCGCGGGCGGCTCGCTCCTCGGCACGCCCAACGCTGAGGAGGACGAGGAGCTCTACGAGCAGTCGTATGGCCGCCAGGGCCTCGACACCTACGGCGACTCGCTCACGCCCGACAGCTACTTCCCGCCCTCCTACATCGACCGTTTCAAGCAGGGCGACCACCTCACCGCCGCGCTCGCCAGCAGGCCGCGTGCCATCTCCGTCGGCACGCTCGACGACGGCAGTGCGCGCATCCAACGCCGCGCCACGGTCTCCGTGGAGCCGTCCGCGTACGACATGACTGCCGCGGCGTCCGTGTTCAACAGCGTCGCCAACGGGCAGATTGCCACACCTGGCGGGATCCTCAAGACGGACAAGCTCAGCGCCGCCTCGCGCGTCGGCGCGTCACCCACTGTGCGCTTCCCGTCCAGTGACGTCGCCACGTCCCGGGCGTCGCCGTATCTCGTTGCCCCTGGCCAGCAGCAGGGCCGCGCGCTCTCGCCCAAGTCGGAGAACGCCGCGCAGGTGCAGACGCCCACGCGTTCGCTGTGGATCGGCAACCTCGACAGCTCCGTTACGAGCGAGCAGCTCATCCACGTGTTTGCCCCGTACGGCGCTATCGAGAGCTTGAGGCTGTTGCCCGAGAAGGTACGTTCCTAGGGTGGTCTATCTGGATCCATGCTGATCTGCCGTGCTGTGCTAGGAATGCGGTTTCGTCAACTTTGTTGATCAGGCGGACGCGGTCCGCGCCAAGGAGGACGTGCTCAACCGCCTTGGGGGTAACATCGGTATGCCCAACGGGCAGACGGTCCGTATCGGATTTGGAAAGGCCGACAGTGCGCCGGCCGCGCCCGGCAAGAGCGCGAGCTCCAACGCATCTAGCAATGCCTCGCCTGGCGCCGCTGGAAAGGCCGCCGCCAATGCTGGTCTCAATGGTCTGGATGCCCAACTTCAATCGACGCCGACTCGTGCTTTGTGGATCGGCTCCATTCCTTCCACCACTACGCCCGCGACGATCCTCAGTGTCTTCAGCCCGTACGGGCCCATCGAGTCTGCAAGGGTGCTCACGCACAAGAACTGCGGCTTCATCAACTTCGAGCGTCTGGACGACGCCGTCCGCGCGCGCAAGGCGCTCAACGGGCGCGACGTGCTGGGCAGCGACGTTGGTGCCATCCGCATTGGGTTCGCGAAGGTCCCTGTGAAGAATGGGCAAGAGGGGACGACCGGACAGGAGGAGCCTCCCACGCTCAACGTGCAGGGCGTCGGCGACCTCAGCGTTGGCGCGACTATCCACGCGTTGCGCAGTGTCAAGGGCGCCTCGACGATCCCTGTCGACCAGCAGGTGCTCGGTGGTATGGTGGAGAACTACAGGTCCAACCTGCTTCTGAGCATGATTGGGAACGGCACCCACAACACGGCCTACATCAACGACGGCACTGCCAAGCCTGCTGGATGGACGCCTACGGTCACAGAGCAGCAGATGATAATGAAGGAGTTGGCTGGCGGTAGCCCCGATGCTGACGCCGATATCGCGGCACTCGCTGGTATGTGCATATGTGTCTTGGATGGACATGCTTTGACCTTTGGTTTGCAGAGTTCCGCCCCCCAACTATGTACTATACGACTATTCCTTTGGTGTCGGAGAGGCCCCACAACAGGCGATGGGACGCATCGAAGCTGCGTGAGCTGCGCAAGAGGATGGATTCGAACACTATCACGGATGAAGAGATTGAACAGGTGGCTGCAGATTTCCTCGATGGAGAGATCGTAGACTTGGCTTCGGATTGGCTCGGCAACACGGTGAGCATGTCTGGCTTGTATCGTATGGACAGAGGCTGATCGTGCGTCGGCGATAGGTGGTGCAAAAGCTGTTTGAGAAGTGTTCGACGCCCGCCCGTCTCGCGATGCTCGAACGCATCAGCCCTCACCTGGCCATGATTGGCATCCACAAGAATGGCACTTGGGCTGCCCAGAAGATCATCGAGTGCGTCCAGACGCCGGAGGAGGTGGCGCTCATCGCTCAGAACTTGAGACCCTACGCACCTCCTTTGCTCCTGGACCAGTTCGGCAACTACGTTGTGCAGTAAGTGTTTGTTCGTGCCCACTCATGGACGACTTCAATAATGTTGCGTCAGGTGCTGCCTTCGGTTTGGTGCACCGAACAACGACTTCATCTTCGACGCAATGGCCGATCGCTTGTGGGAAGTCGCACAAGGCCGCTTTGGCGCTCGCAGCATGAGGGCGTGCTTAGAGAGCAACAACATCACCACCAGCCAGCAACGTCGCATCGCCACGGCAATCATTCTCAACTCCATTCCACTTGCTACAAACCCTAACGGCGCGCTCTTGTTAACGTGGTTGCTCGATACCTCCGGTTTCCCATCGAGGTACCTCCTCTTGGCGCCTCGTTTCACTCCTCATCTGTCCCACCTCTGCACTCACAAGTTGGCGTCGCTCACGGTTTTGCGTATCGTCAACCAGAAGGTGGAGCCTGAAGCCTCCACGCAGGTGGTCGAGGCTTTGTTTTCGTCTCTTGGAGACCACGTGCTCACAGACGTCCTTGGAGACCAAGTCAACGGAGTGGCCGTGGTCCACAAGATCCTCACCAGCCCCTTCTTAGATCCCGCCAAGAGGCCCAACTATATCGAGGCGACGAAGCGTGTCCTCATCGAGCTCAAGGTTATCGCCACCCAGGCGTACCGCCGCCTCATTGAGGAGGTCGGCCTCCCCATCCCCAACTTCCAGCCCGGTTTCTCCAACGGGTCCACACCTCCGGGGACCAAGTCCAAGTTCGGTAACTCTACGCCTTACGGGGTTCCTGGACTTCCATCCGGATATTCCGCCCACGACCAGAACCTTGCTTCCATGATGGCGGCCCTGCAGATGGGTGGACAGAACTCGCAGACCGGTCCTCCCCAGCTCTCCATCGACCCTGGTTTCAACCAGCAGCAACAGCAACAGCAGAACCAGAATGGCAATGCTCGCGGCCGCGCATCGAACCCTGCCTCCGCTTTCTCTCCCACCACCGATCCTTTCAACCCATTCGCACTCAGGTCGCCCGACATGAACAGTCCTAGGACCGCTACACGCCGCAACGGAGGTCTGCCTTCCGTGCCTTCCGTGTCGCCCACCCCTGTACCCGTATCGTACGGTACCCAATCGCCCAGCCTCGCATCCGCGGGCAACATGCTTGGCATGGGACAAACTGCTTATGGCGGCATGGCCCAGCAGGCCGTCCCGCCCCAGGTATATCAAAACTATATGTATCAAATGTACCAACAGAGCCCGACCGCCAACATGGGCAGCTTCTAAACGCCGAACGACCGCAATACCGTCTGCTTTGCATGATTTATATATCTATCACGTCGCTCTCTTGCATCGTCGCGTCTCGTTTGTCACGTTTTCTTACCAAATCTTGCACTCTTCTCTTCTCCCTGTCCTCTTCTTCCCCAACTGCCTTTGCCGGGTCCGTGGTCCGTTTGCAACGATAACTTCCGCTTTATACCCATTCACAACACACCCAATGAATTCCACATGCCCGTTTACATTCGTTTGAGGACAGCTTACAAAATTACAAGGACGAGGTTACTGCGCTGTTGAGGTCGATTTGCCCGCGTTGGAAATGACTGACTGTGCTTTCTGGTTCTCGTTTTTGCCTCGGTTCTTGCCTACTACAGACTTGTACTCAGTATACGTAAAGGATGGCTACTCAGGATGCCATTGAAATATCATAGACGCCCATGTTCCTTTTGCTTCTTCGTCTGGACGGTGTATCCCATCGAAATTCCTGAGCGCGCGGTGTAGCAGTCGTCCCACGGGTCTGAGCAGGTTTGCATGATGCGCATCCGACTAATACTGCTACGTATACAGTCCCGGGCCTTACATGCAGGACAGAAGCCAGCAGCCGTCATCCACGCCAACATGGTCAATGCTCGAATGCACACAGCGCACATACCCATCGTATGTCCACAACTGCAGCCTGTGCTTTCGTTATTAGCCTTATGGCTTACACAGACGACTGGGAGAAACACCCTTACTTCTACTCAGTCTTTCTCAACGTACGCTATATTTCTGAATTAACCAGATACCCGGTTTATGTGTTTTTATTTGGTTAAAACATTGCTATTCGATGTATTATCACCATGTCAGCCTCGCGTGGACCTCTTAAACGCTAAGGCGCTCAGCAAGCGGCTACTAGAACATCCGTTAATTCGATCGGGATCTTGTTGCTGGTCTGTAGGCGCAAACAGGTCACATGAGACTTCCACCAACGATACAAATGAAACGACAAAAACGCACCGCGCCCCTCTTCGCCACCTTCATCACGCGCGCCGCCGACTGTGCATCGAGCAGATAAAACTGCACGCTGACGCCCTTCCGCTCAAATAGCTCGAGCTCCTCCAGCAAAAGCATCCATAGGTCCTTGTTCTTCACTGCACGCCCGTTGCTGTACTTCCATCGGTTTGCACGCCACCTCTCCAGGCGCTCGCCGGCATTCTGCACGACATACTCGGACGTCGCGCCGATGACGATGCGCCAGAAGCCCTCGCCGGCCCAGTAGCGCAGCCTCAGCGCTGCGACCGCCGCGCGGAGGTGCGCACGGTCCTGCGTGAGGGCGTACCCCGGGACGAACTCGAGCGCCTGCCCGATCTCGACGCGCGCGTCGGGACGGAAGATGACACTGTAGCCCGCCCGCGCATTCTCCTGCCCGTCGTTCAGCGCGAGCCCGCCCGTGAAGATGAGCACGGAGTTGACGCCCGTGGCGGGGTCGTGGTAGATCCAGCGCGGACCCGGGACGGTGCAGGCGTTCATCATGGGCTTGAAGAGGTCGGCGGGGGACGTCGTGCCTGCGGGTGGCACGAATTGTCTTTTGGCGGCGGCGTTCTCGATGGGTGGGCCGCCGTTGATGAGTTCGTTTATGTCGTCTGGGAACGGCAGAGCTGGGAGGCCTGCGACGGCAGAGTCGGACAGGATGTCCTGCAATGAACGAGGGGGTGCGGCAGTATCGTTTGAATCAGAATTGCTGAGAAATTTATCAACATCTGAGCCCGTTGGACTTGCAGTTGGATGGCTTACCGCGCTCCCGATTCATCGTCCTCGTCGTCGGTCTCTCCGCTGTGATACGCCCGAGCATAGCGTTCGAACAGGCCGAAATTGTTCATTTCATCGAAATTGGGCTCCGTCGTCGGATTGAACGAGCGTCCCTTGGACGAAATTGAAAAGCACCATTCTTTGCGCTCCCGCTGCTCCCGGGTAGGGTGAGAGGCGGCAAAGGCCTCCTTTATCTCCTGCCACCCAAACACGCCGCCGCAGTCCTCCAGGGGACTCCCACCGGCGGCTTCGAGCAACTTGAAGCGTTTTTTGCGCGCATCTCGAGCCCCGACGAAGAAAATCTGGTGCTCCCAGTTGTCCTGCAAAAGTACAGGTCTGAGGCAACTTTACTGCCATTCGTCTGGCCCAGAGACTTACCCCAAAATCATAAGTATACCACAATGGGCTGATCTGTCCACCACGCTGCACCTGAGACCGATATTTCCCATTCTCGCCCCATATGTCCTTCAGCCTGACAGTCTTCTCGTCGACAATGGGCGGCACGCCGAACTGGCTGTTATCGATATCATCCGGGTGCGGGCGGCCAAGACGCAAGAACACGGTGCGCGCGTCGAAAAAGTCCGCGCCGCCGGTGCGGAAGTTGAACTCATGCAGGTGCTGGTTGCGCCAGCCGAAGCAGAACTGGATCGCGTGGTGCAGTCGCTCGAAGGGCGACGATGCAGGCAGGCTGAAGGTCCGCGTGATGACGGGGTTTTCGGACCCTGCGAGCTCGACGCGAAAAATGTAGGTTTTGACCGCGGAAGAGGGCATAGCTGTGATGCTATGGGAGACGGTTATTGGGTATTGTTGGAGGAGAACAAAGAGTGGAGTCTGTGCCACTCAGTGCCGGCGGCCGCCAAGTCGGCGGACGCCATTTTAGTTTACTTTCCGATCCCATTGAAGAAATCGTGTCGTCTCTGATGCAGATCTTGGAATCAGGGCATCTGAGAGTCAACATAAGCTCGTAACTCACCTAAAGTTGGTCGATGTCGATGTAAAGTAGCTACGGAGTGAGAAGCGCCTACTTGTATTTACAAATATGTACAAAGTACTTGAAGGTTGTTTGAGTTTGTGGGCGCTCTGATCTTACGCGGGTCTGCTTACGGCACCCCGCCTCAGCCTCTCGCTGACCGTCCATTCGACATCTGCCCTCCTCCACGCGCCTACCATGGGCTCCGCAACTTCCAAAGCCGCACGCACGCTCCCAAAGACCGCCGCGGCGAAGCCGCCACCATCATGGGCTGGTGCGCGAACGCCCGCTCTCGAAGACCTGCCGACGCGACACACGCAAAGGCCTCTCGCGAGCGAGACGAAAGATGACAGTGAGTCCCTTTCTACGTACCGAATAACATACGCTCATGTTGCTACAGATATCATGAAAGACGCGCAGGACCCACAGTTGCATGCGAATCTGGCCCGGCTAGGTCCCGTACGCGTCGACCACCACATGCAGAGCGTCAGAACGGTGAGCTTCCCTCCTTCCGGAGCTACCCCTCGATCACTGTCTTGAGTATCATCTCACATCACGTACCATATAGAGCGCTCAAATAAGACGACGATTCGAATCTAGAGCGCAATCCGAAGCAGACGCCGCCTCCTCCCACGCACCGCGCAATCGCCTGCTAGCCGCGTCACTCTCGGATCTCCTGGACCAGCGCAAATACGCCACGAGCCGGAAGGAGCTTGAGAAATTTGCGGAGCAGTACGGTATTGAGGTCCAGAAGTTGGAGAGCGTGGCGCGCTATGTGAGCACGCCGAGCGTGGATGAGAAGACGGCCATTCGGATGGTGGAGGATAACGGCGAGGAGAGTATCACTATGGTCGTGAGTCTTCGTCTTTCCTGTCTGGTGTAGTTTCATCTAATAGCTCTATGGCTACAGGCTTTTTGGAAAGAGCCTAGCATCGAGAACGACCCTTCAGCCCGAATAACAGAGGGCAAGGCGCCACGGTGATCCCAGTCGCATAACGCACCCACATCTACCCCAGTATCCCACTATTTATTGTACACTACACGCACATAACTATACACCTTGCCAATGACCACCCTTCCATGCGTTTCCGTACGAACTCGTATACAAAAGTCAGTCTGAAATGCGCGCACGAAATTCGCTTCACGTGACGTCATCGCGTACACGCGGGGATATGTCCACTGGCATGTCTCGTCATCCAATCCCGCGCTGCACATTTCCGACTCTTTCACCTCCACCCCTCATCCACATTTACTTATCGGACGGGGAAAAAATATGCTGCGGCGCACAAGTCACACGGTGAAACCACACGCGTTATGGAAGTCGTACTCACAATCTGCAGGCGCGGGTGCAGGCGCAGGAAGACGCGCACTCCCCAGGGCCGCGATATTGCTCGCGACCGCGTCAGCGGTTGCCGTTGGCGCACATCTCGCGCGCGGGCAGATCCACAATGATGCGTTTGCGGGCGTCACGGTGGAGAGCAAGCGGATGGCGGAGGAGTCGCGGGCTCAGGAGGGGAGGGATATGGACGGGAGGCTTAGGCTGCTCGTGTGGGGGTCTAACAAGTGCGTTCTCATCCTCAGCCTCTCTGAACTGGTTTTCTAAGTGAATATCGGTGTGTATGTGCAGGTCACACACTATCATGCCCGACAAAGCGGGGGTCGAGCAGGTGCGCTCGCCAGCGGCAGCCTCGTTCCTCGAAGACGTCGCGCTCCGCGACTTGGCGCTGCATGCTTCGCACGCGGCATGTGTTGATGTCAGGGGCGATGTGTACCAGTGGGGCGATGGATTCTTTAGGTCTGCGGATGTGCAGGATAGGACACCCGTGCCGACGCTGAAGGGCAAGGTGCGTTCCCTCCGACCCCTCGAGAGCTGGGAACACGCGCTTATTTGTGTGGTTGGATAGAATATCGTTCGATTGCAGCTCACAGATTCTCGGGTCTTTGCGCTCTCTTCGTCGGGGAGCATATACGTTCTTTCTGCGCGTGCTTCAGAACAGCAGCCAGTCGCAGGTGAAACAGCAAGCAGCAGTCGGTGGGGCACCAGCTGGCTCTACGGCAGCGATTCAAACATTGCCTGCGTCGAACTCAAACCCTCCCAGGCTCTCAGGTGGGGCGAAAAGTGCGTTTCTTCTCCTCGCTTCACCCTCACCTCACTAGCTGCATACTAATTTCGAGCGGCAGATTCGTGTCAATAGCAGCCGGCAAAGACCACCTGCTCGCACTCACATCCTCCGGCCGCGCGTTCGCGCACCCCATCACCAAAAAGGCGAATACGCATGGCCAGCTCGGCTTCCGCAAGTTCGACATCGCCGAGCACCTGCAGGCGGAGCTCACGCCGCTCGCCGTTGCAGATCCGTACGCGAGGAGTTCACGTCTCCCGCGGCTGCCGTCATCGTCGTCGTCGTCCGAGCCGCAAGTGTCCCCTGTGTCGGAGAGCCTGAAGACGGTGGACGATCGGGATCTTGCGTGGTGCGGGCGGCTGTATGAGATCCCGGCGCTGAGGGATGTGAAGGTGGGCCAGATTGCGGCGGGGTCGAAGAGCAGCTTTGCGAGGACCGAGAGCGGGCGCGTGCTCGGGTGGGGCGCGAATGAGTACGGGTGCGTCAATCGCCTGCACACGGGCTTGTGGACATGTGCTGACGCAGAAACTGCAGACAAATCGGCCTCGGGGGCAACGTCGTCGTCGACACGATCACGATCCCGACGGAGGTCGTGCTGTGGCGCGGCACTGACAGCCGGACCCGGACGAAGTGTATCGACGTGGCCGCGGGCGGGGACCTATCGTTTTTCACCGTCGAGCGGCAGGACGGCACGTTCATCCAAACGGTTGACCTGCTCTCATGCGGGAACGGCCAATATGGTGGGCTCGGCAGCGCGATGTTCACGACTGCACAGGGCGTGCCTGCGCGCACCAAGGCGATCAGCGGGCTCGCGGAATGTGCGTGCCGATATTGCATTCCGTGAAAAATATATCTGAAGCTGACACTGATATTGCTCGTGCTGCTGCCAGTCTCCGAAAAGACGAAAAACCTGCAGCCGATCCTGCCGAAAGAGCTGTCCGTGTCGCCCGACGGACACGCGCTGCTCGCGCTCGACACGCTAACGCGCGCGGGCCCGGGCGCCGGCGGGAAGGACCTGTTCCTGTGGGGGACGAACTACGAGTACCAGCTTGGCAACGGGCGGCGCACGAGCGTCGCCGTGCCCGCGACGCTCGAGTGGCCCGACGGCGCGCGGTTCATGCTGATGCGCAGGAAGGCTGCGGTTGTGCGCGATGCGCGTGGGGGCGTGTGGGGGAGGAATGTGACGGTGGAGCAGATGCCGGTGGCGGGGGTGGGTTGTAGTGCTGTTTATTGGAAGGTGTGTTGATGGTTGGTGCGTATAATAGCAGGTAAATTACGAATTTTAATACTACATAACTGCTTTCCTCGTTTTAGCCGTCCGAATGGACCCATGGCCAGGCTTTGGATCTGAGGTAATACGTCGGGCAGACGGCGCCTGTTGCACCGTAAATAGCAGAACGCCTTGCATAAATAGCCTGAAGCTGTACGACCCATGGCTGCACGGCCAGTGTCGCTGAGGTTGAGGATATATTTGTGACTACGGGATCAGCGATGTGTGATGGGGGCTATCACGGCGGACTGATGCATAGCGTTGAGGCCCGAGGAATATTCTCATTCCAGGTGCGCCTGAATATTGGATAATTCCGTACAACATTTTGTGGGTGGGCTCAGGCTCATCGTTGGGATGATGTACACGATCGCCATTAATTCTACGTACTGCCGCGGGGGAAACATCGGCGGGGGATTAAATAGAGGGCCGAGGGGGCGGAAGCGAGCGAACTCCGCGACGTTGGGCAGAGTTCGCACGGGCGTGCAGCATAACAATTGGAAGATGACGAGCCCGGCGTCGCTCCCACCCACGGCCACGGCTTTGCCTCATTGCAGCGTACAAGGGCATGAGGCCAGTCCTCCCCTTGCCCACACCCCCTTCGTCTTCCCCCTTGCCCTTCTTCTTCGTCGACGTCGTTTGCTCCGCAGTTATAGTCGCAGTGACAGCGTCGCAGGACCTTCTCGTTTGACATCTGCCCGCCATCATCGCATCGCGGGCTTCCCACCTGCCTCGAGCGCTCTTGTGCTGGTTACCATTCTTCCAAGCAGCGCTGTCGGATCTGCATACGTATCCCCACCCTCCGTTTCATTTCGTTTCATTGAGCTCGCAAGTCCAATCGCAATCGCAATCGCACCCGCACTCTCTTGCATCCCCACCTCCACATCTACATCTACCTCGCAACCCCAATCGCAACGATGGCACAGTCCCCCCTCTCCTCCTCCGTGATCTCCAGCCGGTGGGCTGACGACTCCGCCTCGTCCTCAGACGACGAGATCGTGTGGTCCATCCCGTCCTCGTTCTCGCCCTCCTCCTCATCCGAGTCCGATGCCGAGCCGCACTCCGAGTCCGACCGCGACGTCGGGGCAGCGGCAGGGACGCCCTCCGTGCGCAGCGACGACGACTTCATCCTGCTCTCGCGCGTGGGCTCGCCTTCGCCCGAGCTGGCTGCCGCGATGGACGCTCTCTCGCTTAGCACAATGACCGCCTCGACCGGGTTCTCGCTCGTTTCGGCGGTGTCGCAGGCGCCGGAGAAGCAGTCGCCGGCGCCGACACCTGCGCCTGCAGTGAAGCAGCCCCCGACGCCTGCGTCGATCAAGAAGAAAAACAAGAAGGCGAAGAAGGCTCGGGCGAAAGCTAGGGCGGAGGCAAAGAAGCAGGACCAGAGTCAGGGCCAGACGCAGCCCAAGTCGCCCAAGAAGCCAAAGATGGTGCCGACGACGCCGACGCAGAAGAGCGCGTCGGCGTTGTACCCGTCGCCGCCGGCGTCGCCCGCGCAGGACCGGTCCACGGCGCGCTCGCGGGCGCGGTCGGTGATCGACGACATGTCGTCCGTGGCCGAGTCGAGCGCGGACGAGAGTGACGTCGAGTCCGACTCGCCGGCGTATACCGAAGCGGCCAAGTTCATGACGTCGTGAGTCTCTCGCTCTGTCTGCCTTGGTGCTCCTGCCTCTGCGTCATCCGCGCCGTCTACACGTGTGCACCCTACAGAACACAGAACCCTGTTTCGAAACCTCGCTCGCTCACACGCACGCACGCACTGCAGGTACCTTCAGAACCCGCCCCCGCCGGGCAACAACGGCTCCCTACTCCTCGTACTGCAGGCTCTCATCGTTGAGCTCGGCGTCCCGCTTTCCGGCAAGTCCAAGTCCACGCGCAAGCCAAAGTCCGCCCCCGCGCCGCAACACACGCTCGCGCTCCCCGCGCTCCCGCGCACGGTGACGCAGGCGAAGCGCCTCCTCAAGACTGCCGCGTTCATCAACATCGCGGACTACGTCGCCGAGCGCGAGCACGGACAGTCCGCGCTCAGGCGCGTCATGCACCCGAGCCGCGCGAGTCTCGTGCGCGAGATTCGCGGGAAGAAGTCGTCCGGGGCAGGCTCGAGTGAGGGGGGCAGACCGGCGGGGAAGCGCGTGCCGCTGAGCTGGGCCAAGAGCGTTGGCTTGAATGTGTTGCTGGTGAACACGCGGTGGTGAGCGCCCCGCGATACGTTGCTTTTGCTTGCCGTTGAGATCGGCATGTATGCGCTCTTTTTTCTTTCGCTTCGTTCCTTGCTCCTTTTTCTCGTTTGCGTTGCTAACGTCCAGACCCCGTCGCCGAAGCCTTCATATCACATATACTCACAGACTCCACGTCCGACTCCAAATCCGAACGAAACCACCCGTTGTTGTACGATAGTAGCTCGCTGCCTTAGACCCCGCCGACATCCCATCTCCTCGTTCCTTGCGCCATGCCCACCCGCCCGCCGTGCATGTCGTTCTTCAGCTTCTCGATTGTTATTATTCGTTGTTGTCGTTGTCGTCGTTGTTGTTGTTGTCCTTGTGTACACATACGTTGTTGTACGTTGTAAAGTATGTACCCGCTCCGCAGTTCCGTAGTGGATGTGCGCTATGTTTTTGATTCATGTTTGTTGTACCATACAATTTATTCGATTCCTTTTTCTGTGTTTTCTTTCTTTGTCTGCTGTCTGGTGCCGGCTTCGTGCTTTAGTGCTAACATTCCTCCGTGTACGTGCACTACACGTTCACGCTCACTCAGGCAATTGCAAGTGGTCTGTGTGATCGCCAGGGTCTGTACAAAGCTTCACTTAGCTCGAGCTCCGAGTCTGAGTTTCTTGAGCACGTCTTGCCCCCCCTGCCTCCTCCCTAGTGCTGATTGCATCTTGGCCAGTTATCCTTGCTCGACGCTTGCGAGTAGTGTTGCTCATTTCTTTTTCAAGCTCGGGTATATGTTGTGAATCAACTTGAAGCTAGTCGGCTATGGCTTCGAATATTGACTGTGCTGCCTTCGATATAAGCTTTAGGTTAGGATGATTTTTCGACAGCTCGCTGGGTATTATGAGTGGCGCCAGGTTGACGGAATGCAGCCGTTGCGCCGAATAGTACAGTATTGCTTCCGGCCGCTATGACAATCGATTCGGATTGGGAAACCGGCTCTCCATTTTTGGTACGGCTGTCGACTCCTACATGGCAGTCTTTCTGCCATAAAAGATTCAGTTCGCGCGGTGCTCACATGCTCTACTGGTTTGGCCGTCGTGCCAGGAACAACGGTCGCGGTCGATTTGACTTGGTGCGCGCGATGGCGCTCTCGGCGAGGTTGTCGAATGAATATAGGAGCTGGGAGTGGCTGCACGTCAGGGGAAAGTAGAGTATAGAGTGTTTCGACGAAGCCGGACAGACGCGATGCGATGGGCGCGACATGACGCGACCACGACGCGACATGGCCCTCGACTCGAAGCAACCATTTGCAGAGTTGTTGCGTGTGGAACAACTTGCACAAGATGGCATGCAAGAGGCGGTGAGGTGCAAGACGTGACAAAGTTTGATTACAACGGAGATACATGCTCGCTCCGACTCTCGGATGCCATTGCACGCAATGGCGGCAGAACAGTAAAAATACATGGATGTGTCAAACACGAATCAGGCGTCGGGCTGGAATGGGAATCGAGTGAAAAAGTCCGCGAGATAGTGCTCGACGACGGGCCCACCCAGATAACGTCCTAGAGCGAGCAAGGTCATGTGAGAGCCAGCGGTTGGCGCAGGATAGTCATCGAGGCGGTCGAGCAGAAGAGGAAAGCCTTTGGATCGGTGGAAGAAAACATTGTCGGTCGTCCAGGTGGGGTCGAGAAGGACAGCAGGCCCGAGCTCCTGCCGTGTCAATACAGGGAGCCCTCGCACAGATCCGACAACCTACCAAGTGATACATGTAACAGAGGCGGGTGCGAGACCGGCCAGCTGCGGTGCTGGAGTGGTTGAATGCCTTGCGAGCGACGTTGTGCATGGGGTCATCCTTGAGATCTTTAGGGTCCAACAAGGCGAGAGGGGCCCAGTTGGGCTCGTGTCGAACCCACTGTTGAAACTGCTGCGTGCGGAACTTGCCAAGCCAAGCCTTGCCGCCCTTTCCCCGACTGCGTTCGTTGTATTCATGCTGAAAGACGATGGCCTCGACCTTATTCACGACGCCAGCCAGCCAGCGGCAGCCGGTGGTCTCCAGATCCAACAACTGCGGATGTCAAAGACGTGCCAGCAGAAGGACCGGCTGTGCGCATACCGTATAGCGCTTGGTGAGGCGGACCTCTATGCTGTCCTCCTGTGTCAGCGCGCGCGACCGCTCACAGATCAAAATGACTTGTTCGCGCGCATCGGTGTCTGGAGAGAAAAGGCCCTGATGCGATGTAAGCATGGAGGGCTCGACAGAGACCCGCGACGTACTCCCCAGTCTTCATCGCCCTCGGGTGATTGAAAGCCACGGTACGCACGCCCGAGTGCAAAATCTTCGCAGATCGCAAAGTGAGGCTGCTCGGTCGGTTTCTCGAGGATGAGGTGGGCGAGCTCGAGTGCTGAGACCGGTGGCCTGCCTATATGCGCCAAGACGGCCTCTGCGCGCCTTTCTGCCTGCTCCTCCACGAGTGCTGCTCGATGAGCCGCCTCTGCCGTGCGCTCTTCCTCTTGTCCTTCTTCCTGCTGGAGTTGTTGCTCTTGCCGCAGCCTTTCCTCTTCCTGTCGAAGCTGTTCTTCTTCCTGTCGGAGCTGGGGGTTATTGGCGAGGTGTTGACGCATGGCCTTGAGCAGCTTGCGAGCCTGGTCGTCGGTCCATCGCGGGGACCCTAAAACGACGCGGTCGACCAAAAAGTCGAGATTGCCGAGGAAGACCGACATGGGTGGCGAACGCAGGATGGGCGCGGAGCACGATCGACGCGTCGCGCCGGGCCATGTGCGGGTCAATTGGACGGAAAATGTACACAAAAGCCGGGTGGGGGAGCGTGAATGACCACCAGTGTATTATTAAAAAATCAGCCTCAGTCAAAAAAAATCCAATCCGCTGAAATCCACTGAAATCCATTACTAGTATTTGCTGTATTGCTTGGATTCAGGCAAATTACTAGCTAATAATCATCATATACATACACAATATAAATCACAGCAGGACGACTCGAGAAACAGCACCTCCGCCCCCTACACACCACTTACTCTCATCTTAGTAAACACCCGGCAAAACCGCCCACGTCACCCTCCTCCTCCACCGCTCCCACTCCTCCCCAAACTCCCGCCTCAGCGCCGCATCCTCCACCGGTACCCGCGCAAGCAACGCGCCCGCCATCACCACGAGCCACAGCACCACCGCCGCACCTAGCACTCCGCTATCATGCAGCAATGCGCCTGGGCCGAGCATACATATTCCCGCACCGACAAAGGTGAGCATTGCGCCGAGGTATCCCGGGTGCCGCACATACGCGTACGGCCCAAAGGTAACGAGTGTGTGCGTATCGCGGATGGAGAGCTGGTATGTGTATAACGGACCAAGGTGGCGGAAGGACGACTTGCGCAGGAGCGCGCCGAGCGTGAGGAGCGCAAGACCGGCGAGGTAGGGAGGCGGGAGGCGTGGGCTGGCTGGGGTGGTGAGGGTGGTTAGGATAGTGTGCGAGAGCGGGTGCCAGGGGAAGGTGTGGGCGACGGTGAGGGCGCTTTCGGCGAGGGTGGTGAGGAAGTAGGGGGACTATGAGATAGGGAAGTGGGTCGTAAGGAGAGGTGGGGGAGGTAGGAGAATGTACTGCGCGCATACCATGGCGCAGAGCACTGCTGCGCGGGACTGGAACCACTGCGACAGTGTCTCGCTCTTGTACTTGCTCATCTCCTTCTTCGAAGGTGTAGCATTCGGAGGATTTGCGGCGACATAAGCCGCGAAACCCCCACCGAGAATGAAGGGGAGCTTGATCAGAGGGTACACGGACACCAAGGTGGAGAGAGACATAGACCAGCAGGGGCTTCGATCAGAGCGCTGCCACTCTGCAGCATCCCCGCCTTTTAAGTGTTGGCTATTTCTGGGAATGATTTTACGGCCACAGTGACAATACACTAGGTGCACCATCCGGGGTTACTACTTAGATGAAATGAGTAAGGCTTGGACTAGTCTGAGCGCCGGCATTTCTCATCAGAGACCCCCTGTCTGTCATGGCTGAATCTGCTTCATGTGTTGCTGAAAAGTTCTGAGCGACCCATATACGTCTCAGCAAGTTGTAGAATAGACTTTATCGGATCGCACTTACTGCTAAACATATGCCAAGGGAAGAAAGGATGAGTTCCGCCGACAGGCCTGTACATCGATTCAAGGGCCTGCCAAGAAATGATGGCCACATAGAACTGAGGGTCATTGTAGAAAACGTCCTACAACAAGAAGACATCAGCAACGCAGTTTCACGATCGGTGTCAGCAAGTTTTACGGACCAGATTATATTACCCTTATTGCACTAGAGACTTTGTCTTCCGGCTGTTCATCGAAACCAGCTACTTCCGTTCCGAGGATTTCTGCTGATATGGAGTGTACTCGGAATCAGTTACAACATGATCACGAGACGCTTTTTCGAGATTGAGCGCCGATCCGGGCAGACATATTCTATCTGACTTGAGTAAGGAAGTCACGAGCTACTAGAACAAGCCTCAGAAGAGCACTTTAAGAAGCCCATCTGAGAGTGACTCACATTATGCTTCAATGCATACTTCTACCGCTTAAGCTACTAGCGTAAGACACAGAGTTGGGAATATAAGTGCGCAAAGCGATCCAATATGCGGAGTCAAACGTACGATCATATGTAGCCATGCATTGAAAATCCTATCCTCGCTCTTGTAAAGTCTGGAGTGTGAGGCAGTGATGCACGCAGGCCTGTATTGCGTGTAACGTGGCAGTACTGAAGTGACCTACAGTGCACGGCTACGCGAATAGCGATTTTCAACGGATGCAAATTATAGCAATACGCACGGAGGTATTCCCTTCATCTCTACTCCTTCCAAACGGAATTACTCAATTCAGATCCCGTCACGGCACTACAAAAAACACTCACTACAGCCCGCACGCACAGCCTCAGCCTCATCCCGTTGACCGCCCCAGAACGTTGTTGCTGTTCCTGCCACGATACATTATGACAATCTCAATCGCCGCGCAAACCCCGCCGCAGGGTGGAGTCGTCAGTTGTCAGAAAAGTCGACGGTGTTGGTATTACCTTTGCATGATGTCACCCCGCCGCTGCTTCTCGAATCCCGAATCTCGAGCCGCTCCGCTTCGAAGCACTCGGACTCGAGCCTCGGCAGGACCAGGGACGCCTTGCACACGTCTGCTCGGCTGGCACGAGTCGAGCCGTCGACGTTTCGGATCCTCGGTCTCCGCCTGCGATCCGAGCATCCGAGCGTCCGAATGCCCAAATAATTAACTTCGGACTGAATAGAGATCCAGAAGGTTTGCGTGTCAGATAAGAATAGCGAAGCGAGGCCTGATAGACCTCCGAGGTTTAGCGGACGCGTGGTCTATGATCATGACCTTACATCACCGCCTCTCCTGATGCACTGCTCGACGTCGGACGCGATCACGAATGAGATGTGCGTGGCCTGCTACGGACCCACAGATCCCACGCGAGGGCGAGGGGCAATTTTCTGGCTGATACCAATAATAATCGATGGGCATGGCCAAGGCAGTGAAGTACAACTCAAAATCAACTGCACGCACGCATGCATACCACTCGGCCACCGGTACCGAAATACAACAGCCATTTGCTCAGCAGTAACCTACGTACGTAGTGCCCGCCCGCCCACGCACACGTATACCCACACAGACGACGCCATCAGCCCGGACAGAGACAAGTGTAAAGAGTAGTAGTAGTAATGGCAGTAGCAGCACCGACGACACAACCAAGACCGAGACCAGGGAAATAGGGCAATAAAGAGTAGGACAGTAGACACACCATAGTGTATGTGTACGTATGTATGTATGTGCTCGGACGCACGAGAGCCCGCCGCGCGCGCCGGAGGGTATACAGGTTGAGGATAGGAATAAAAAGCGGGGTTAGATGAGGGGAAGGAGATGAAGCGTGTTAGAGGGAAATGGGAAGGGAAGGGTAAGGAAGGGTATGGGTATAGGTCGCTTCGTTACACCGGCCACAGGGGCGGGATTTAAGCGAACACGCCGGCGTTGATCAGCCCGCTGATGCCAATCAGCGCCTGGTTGGCGTTGTTCAGGTTCTGGGGCTGGCCGGCCTGCACCGTGTACGCGCCGAGGATGTTTGCCAAGCCTGCGGCCGGGCCGGCCTCGACGTTGGGGGGCGTGGCGGTGGGTGCGGCAGAGGAGGTGGTCGGTGGCGCACTCGAGCTGGAGCTGGAGCTGGAGCTCGTCGTGTGGGTGGTAGACGACGACGAGTGCGAGGTGGTCGTGGGCGTCGAGGAAGTGGTCGTCGACGTGTGCGTCGACGTAGTGCTCGACTTGTGCGTCGTGGGCGGGGGCGGAGGAGGCGTCGACGACGTCTTGGGAGGGGGCGGCGGGGTAGACGTCGTCTTGGGGGGAGGGGGGGCCTCCTTGGTCGACTTGGGCTTGGGCGCAGGAGCGTCGCCGCCGCCGGAACCGTCAGTGAACTCCCAGGTGCCGTAGAGCACACCGAGGTCCTCACTGGCGAAGAAGTCGAACAGACCGCGAGACATGTCGAGGCCGCCGTACGGGCAGCCAGGGCACTGCGTGATGGGGACGGGTCGGTGGGAAATGAGGACAAGATGCCTGTCACGGACGCACCTCATCCATGATCTGCGCGGTCGTGGTCTTGCCGCCATAGTTGATCGAGATCATCTTGAAGCACTCAGGACCGGGGTAGCCATTGCCGTTCGCGGTGAATTGCTGAAGGGGGGGGGGTTCAACTAGGGCATCCGGGAGCACAAGCGCGGACGTAACGCACCGGAGTGTTCAGGGCGACGATCTGCACATAATTATAAGCTTTATGCACACGGAGACCACGAGAGGAGCACGCACATAGTCAGACGGGACGTTAGTCTTGCCACAGGCGCCGCTGAGGCACAGAGCGCGTCCTGTCAGTTGCTGTCGCGAGGGGAACAAGGCGGTACTCACAGGCCGACGTCGTAGAAGGTGAAGCGGGCGTTGGAGAAACGCTTCTCGAGGACCTCGCCCGACGCGCGCTTGGCAATCTGGTGGTGGTTGCGGGAGCGGAGCGCGTGGGTGTCGGCGAGGGCCGCGAAGGGGAGGGCAAGGGAAAGGAGGGAGACTCCGAAGACGGTGGAGGAACGCATGGCGAGTAGGTGGTGGATCGAACCGTGCTTTGGTTTATTTAAAGAGGGACGGGGAAGGATTGAGGGTAAGAGAGTGACTGGAGGCAGGAGGCGTCGTGCACGGACGTAAGGGCGAGAAACGAGGAGGCAAGGAGGCAGAGCAGAAAGATGGAATAAAGACCACGGCGGAGTCCCAACTTGCACAGATGGCAACTGCCGCCGGCCATGTGTCCCCCGCGCTTTTTCCACCCACGGCCTTCCCTCCCCTTGCCAAGTCTATCATTTTTATCCACAACTGCCTGATCCGTCCCCCGCCGCACACAAACAAAACAAGAGAGCAGACTACAAGAAACATCGATATTTATATATGCATCGCTACACACACATCCCAGGTCGTGGACTTTGTCATGGATACATGTACAAACGACCGCTTTTGAGCGGGCAGCAGGCAACTATGCAAGGAGAAACGAGAGTAGACACAACAAAGAACGGGACACAACAATACAATCACGCTACGCACGCCAACGCGCCCGACACCCCTCACCGGATGCCCGCCGTCGCCTTCTGCAACGCACGCTTGATGCCCAGCTGCGCCTTGCGCAACTCGTCCGCCGTCGAGTCCTCGATCTCAAGCTTCTCCAGTGCCCGCGCGAGCTCGGCCTCAACCTGGCCCTTCGCACCACGCTTCAGCTTCATGCCGATCTCGGGCGACGTGATCGTGCCCTCGACCTGGTGGATGTACGCCTCCAAGTCCGACTTGGCCTCGTGGCGCGCGCTGAAGTCCTTGTCCGCCTGCTTGAACTGCTCAGCGTCCTTGATCATCTGGTCAATCTCCGCGGACGAAAGACGGCCGACAGAGTTGGTGATGCCTGCACGTAGCCGCAAGGCATGACGTTAGCGAACCCCGGACATGAAAGAAAAAAAAGTAGGGAGGCCACGCACTGATGGACGCCTTGCGGCCGGAGGCGCGGTCAAGCGCGGAGACCTTCAGGAGACCATTGGCGTCAACCTCGAAGGTAGTGACGAGCTCGGCCTGGCCACGGGGCATCGGGGGAATGCCGTTGAGCTCGAACTCGCCGAGCAGACGGTTGTCGCGGCACTGAGTGCGCTCACCCTCGTACCTGCACAGCATGGTCAACGCATGTCAAGCCGGAAATGAAAAAAGGGACATACACGGGGAAGGTGACGGTGGTCTGGTTGTCCTCGACCGTGGTGAAGACACGCGACTTGTTGGTGGGGATGGGGGTGTTGCGAGGAACGACAACACCGAAGACATCACCCTGCATGGCGACACCGAGCGACAGGGGCGCAACGTCGAGCAGGAGCAGGTCCTGGGTCTTCTCGGACGTCTGGCCAGTGAGGACGGCAGCCTGGACGGCGGCACCGTACGCAACAGCCTCATCAGGGTTAATCGACTTGTTGAGCTGACGGCCACCGAAGTACTCGGACACGAGCGACTGGATTTTGGGGATACGGGTCGAGCCGCCGACGAGGACGATGTCGTCAACCTTCTCGCGGGGGATCTTGGCATCCTTGAGAACCTTCTCGACGGGCTCGATCGTCGACTTGAACGTGTTGGCGTTGATCTCCTCGAAGCGGGCACGGGTGATGTTCGCGGAGAAGTCCTCACCCTAAAAAAAAGGAGATGAGCGCCTAACTCGCGGTAAACGTGCCCAATGAACATACCTGGAAGAGCGAGTCAACCTCGACGGTCGTCTGGGTGACGCTGGAGAGGGTGCGCTTGGCACGCTCGCAAGCGCTGCGCAACCTCCTGAGCGCACGGGGGTCCTCAGAGATGTCGAGCTTGGTCTTGCGCTTGAACTCGGCCTTGAAGTGCTCGAGGAGGGCGTTGTCGAAGTCCTCACCACCCAAGTGAGTGTCACCAGCAGTTGCCTTGACGGCGAAGACACCGCCGGTGATGTTGAGGAGCGAAACATCGAAAGTTCCTCCTCCGAGATCGAAGATGAGGACGTTGCGCTCCGCCTTCGACTGCTGGTCAAGACCGTAGGCAATGGCAGCAGCCGTGGGCTCGTTGATGATACGGAGGACATCCAGGCCAGCGATGGCACCGGCATCCTTGGTAGCGAGACGCTGGGAGTCGTTGAAGTAGGCGGGGACACTGTGACGAACACAGCGTGAGAAAGGACACGAAAGAACTTGGGAAGAAGAACGTACGTGACGACGGCCTTCTTGACGGTCTTGCCGAGCTTGGCCTCAGAGATGTCCTTCATTTTGACGAGGACCATGGCGGAGATTTCCTGCGGGCTGAACGTCTTCTCCTCACCCAGGTACTGGACCTTGATCAACGGGGATCCGTCCTTTTCGACGACCTCGAAAGGCCAGTGAGCCATGTCCTACACACAGACCGACATAAGCACTTCCAGCCACCGGCGAATCGCGTCATGCAATTTTCATACCTTCTTGACATCGGGATCGCTGCGATGAGATCGACGTCAATACCGAGCAGGGAATTTTTTTTCGGGTGGTACGCACTCATAACGGCGACCGATGAGACGTTTTGCGTCGAAGACAGTGTTGCGGGGGTTCATCGCGGCCTGGTTCTTCGCGGCGTCGCCGATCAGGCGCTCCTCCGCGGAGAAAGCGACGTACGACGGGGTCGTGCGGTTACCCTCTGCAAGGCAAGTCAGCATCGCAACAGTGAACGCACGAATGAGCACTCACGGTCATTGGCAATAATCTCGACACGGTCGTTTTGCCAGACACCAACGCAGCTGAGGGGCGATAAGAGGGCGCTCGATGGGGCGATGAGGAAGACTCACGAGTAGGTGGTGCCGAGATCGATACCAATAGCGCCGTCGAAAACGTCGTCCATTTTTTGAAAGTGAAGAAAAGGAGAGGGAGAGGAGGAGGTGATGGGAGGTGCAGAAGGCTCAACGCGCGTGAGCCGTGAAGAAAAAAATCGATGTCGCTGACCTAAGCAGCCTGCACGCGCCCGCCCCTCGGCACAGCCACTCCCTCCTCTCCTCCCGACGAACCATGCAAGGCCGCACGTCCCTCGCCGCTGCTGCGCGCCATGCCCGCCTCCCGACAAAAGCGACCTCGTCGCACATCGCCCGGCGCGCGATGAGCTCCCACATTGACCCCGACGCGCCGCTCAAGACGCCTGAGGACTGGACAGCAATGCAGCAGACCCGCGCAGAGTACAAGTCTCTCGGTATGTCCTGTCAGACTCTTGCGCCCCTGCTGGCACGCGCTGACCACTCACAGTGGACCACTTTTCCGCGTTTGGCTCGACGCAGACGCGCGAGAACTCGTTCCAGCCGCACCACCCGCTGCACCGCCCGCCACCGCCGAAGGACCTGACGCTCTCCGCGTTGCTCGCTGCGGGCGCACACTTCGGACACTCGTCGTCCCTGCTCAACCCTAACTTCATGCCCTACGCCTATGGCACGCGCGCGGGCATCACCATCATCGACCTCGAGCGTACGCTCCCGGCACTCCGCCGGGCAGCCGCGCTCGTGCGCGCCGTCGCCGCGCGCGACGGCACCGTCGTCTTCGTCGGCACGCGCCCGGACCTGCGCGGCGCAGTGCGCAAGGCGGCGGAACGCATGGGCGCGCAGGGGTACCACGTCGGCGAGAAGTGGCTCCCGGGCACGCTCACGAACAAACTCCAGTTCTTCGGCAGCGACGTCGCGCTCGCGGAGCGCGTCGTGCCGGACCTCATGGTCTTCCTCAACCCGATCCCGAACATGCACGCGATCCGCGAGTGCGCGATGGAGCACGTCCCCACCGTCGGCATCGTCGACTCGAACGTCGACCCGCGCATCGTCATGTACCCCATCCCCGCGAACGACGAGAGCACACGCACCGCGGAGCTCATCGCCGGCGTGCTGAGCATCGCGGGCAGGGAGGGCGTCGCGCTCAAGGACGAGGTGGAGGCGGAGGAGCAGGAGAGGCGGTCGAGGCGGCTCCGGAATGTTTCGCGCTCGCAGAGGCGCATGCGCTCGCATACGTTGGGAATTTAGATATATAGGTAATACAGATTAATCTACACATTTCATGGTATGCTACGCAGCCGACCGCGGCTTTAGTCCCTTTTGCTGGATGTCATAATAGTATCCTGGAAGGCAAGGTACTCGTCAATGAACGCCTCGAGAGCAAAAAGCAAATCGACTGACGCTCAGCAGCCTCCAGCGCTCGGACGTTGCCCTTTAGTTTGTTGATAGTCTCGATGTACTCATCCTCCTCGACACTGTCGTGCACGATGCCGCCGCCCGCTTGCAAGTACACGACACCATCCTTGAACAGCATTGTCCGAATGGCAATGCAGGTGTCCATCTCGTCCTCCGCAAAGTCGAAGCGCCCAACCGCACCAGCGTACACGCCCCGGCGCTCCTTCTCGAGACCGTACACGAGCTCGATGGCTTTGATTTTTGGTGCACCCGATACAGTGCCAGCGGGGAAGATAGAGCGGAATGCGTCAAATCTAGAGAATACACTCAGCCAACGGGACCGTGTGCAATCCAGGGGTAGGGCTTACCGTGTCAATCCATCACGCAGCACGCCCGACACCTGCGACGTGAGATGGATAACGTGGCTAAACCTCTCCAACCTCATGAGATGGTCCACTCTGACCGTCTTCGGCTGGCACACGCGGTTCACGTCGTTGCGCGCGAGATCGACCAGCATCGTGTGTTCAGCGCGGTCTTTCTCCGAGTTCAACAGTTCATTGCCGAGTTTTTCGTCCTCTGTAAGGGGGTGTCAGTACTTTCACAACAAGGAGGGTCTTGCCGAGCATACCTTCAGGTGTCTTCCCTCTCCGCGTCGTGCCCGCAATAGCATGGTTGTATACCTTGTTCGACTCCACCTTGCATAGCGTCTCCGGGCTCGCGCCCACGATCTGCAGCCCGCCGCAGTCCAGGAAGAACATGTATGGACTAGGGTTCACCTGGCGCAGCGTGCGGTACGCATTGAATGGATGCAGCTTCGTCGGACGCGCGAGCCTCTGCGATGGCACAGCCTGAATGATGTCTCCCGCAACAATATGCTTCTTCAGCTCCGTCACGAATCCCTCGTAGCCCTCCCTGCCTACATTTGACACGGCCTCCTCCCCAAGGGTGATAGGCGGCTGCGGCACCTCGGGCGTCCCCGGCGCGAGTAGCACACGCGCAAGCCTGCGCACCTTCTCAACTGCGGTGTTGTACACGAAGCCGAGGTTCGTGTGGCCGGTGCTCTCGGGGCAGAACACATGCGAGACGACCTTGACGTTCTGGAAGAGGTGGTCGAACACAAGCAGCGTGTCCGCGAGCATGAAGATTGCCTCGGGGATCTGCAGCGTGTCGCGCAGCTCGCGCGCGGTCTTGGGCTCGAAGTGCTGGATCGCGTCGTACGCGACGTACCCGATCGCGCCGCCCGTGAACGTCGGGATCTCGGGGATCTTCACGTACTTGTACACCGCGAGCTCGCGCTGCAGCGCCGTCATCGGGTCGCCCTTGTACTCCTCATTCGGGCCTGTCTTGAGCACCTTGAAGGGGTCTACTGTGCGTGAGGGCGTGTGGGAGTTGCATGGCGCGTGTGAGCTCACCTGAGCCAATGAAGCTGTACCGCGCGATGTTCTCTCCAGCGATCACGGACTCGAGAAGAAAGCTGTACTTCGAGTCCTTGGCTATTCGCAAGTATGCGACGACGGGGGTGAGGAGGTCTGCAGGGAGCTGAACGAATATCGGGACGCAGTTTCCCCGTTTCTCCTGGAGGATGATTTTCTCGACGCTTTCTAGGGAGGGCGAGACGGGGAGCGTCTGTTCAACATATATTTCAGTATTGGAAGAGGTGGAAGACTGCCTGACTTACCTGGGGGTCCATGGCGATGGAGGGGGGAGGGTGAGTGGGAGTTGGGCGCAGGTCAGGGACTACTTAAGTTTATGAGTTAGCGAGAGACGCGCCGAGTCATGGGCGCAGCAGCACGTCGGCATCTTGCGGCAATCTAACACTTTCGCCTTGGTCCCTGCATACTCTCCTCAGCTTTCTCCATCCCACCTGCGCGCCGTCAGTTCATCATCCCTAGCAGTGCAAATCCGATCTGTATTCAAATAATTGACGCGCCCATTCTCTTTAGTTCTATCCTGTTTTACCCGTACAGCTTCCACAATTATGATCACACCACGCTTTTTCTGCACGCAAACCGCAGACTCAGTCGTCGTCTCGATCTACTGCCCTTCCGTCCGCGTACGCAGCCTCCGCCTCTCCTCCATCTCCCCACTCAAGTGCGCGCGCCTCTATTCAGGCCGCGGAGGTCGAGATCCACGTTGACGAGACGCTCCTGTCTGTTCACATCGCGCCGTACTTCCTGCGCGTCAACTTCCCGGGCAACGTCGTCGAGGACGACGACTCGTCCGCGGTGTACGACCCGAGCACGGGGTACCTGACCGTCACGCTCACGAAAGAGTCCAAGGGCGTGGACTTCCCCGACCTCGATCTGCTCGCGAAGCTCCTGGCGCCCAAGCCGGTGTCCAAGGACGCGCCGCGCGGCCCTCTGATTGAAGTCATTGCATCGCACGACGCGGGTGGGGACGCAGATGCCGAATCCGAACGCAATGCAGATGCAGATGGGGATGCGGCAGATGCGGCGGAGCAGGATCTC
Organism: Dentipellis sp. KUC8613; assembly: GCA_002286715.1. Lineage (NCBI taxonomy): Eukaryota > Fungi > Basidiomycota > Agaricomycetes > Russulales > Hericiaceae > Dentipellis > Dentipellis sp. KUC8613. The sequence goes on from NSJX01000011.1 coordinate 714,046, forward strand.
GTCGACAGGGCCCAGGGGCTATCGCTTGATGATGCGAATCTGACGCCCGAGCAGCGGGAGATCTTGCAAGGTAGGCCCCCGGTTGTTTGGGAAGCAGTGTCGAGATGATGAGCTGCGTACGCAGCCGCGGCGAACGATTGGCAGCTCCCGCAGAAGGTGCCGGAGGATCTGCCACCGCTGCAGACGTCTGTGCAGAAGCGGTACGGGTTCTTGGACGCCTACACGGGATATTTCCGGCATGTTGGTGATTCAGAAAATGAGGTAAACGAGCTTGGTGTCGATGCTGAGACAATGTCACTCGAAGAGCGGCGAAAGCGCCGTATCCAGCATGAAGAGCTCAAATGGGATGAGGAGTACTACATGTAGGGCGTTCATATTACTTTCTCGTGACATCATCAATGACTCGTTCCAACAGGGCAGACTTCGTGGAGGACGAATACATCAATGAACTCCTTCATTGGACACATCCCATCCTTGCCTCCCCCGAGGTAGAACCTTTCACCGAAGCCGAAAACCTCGCCATGCTCAGGCTCCCTCGCAAGGAATGTACGCGATTCCATGTTCCTGAGCTCCCTTTCATCCGCTCATTCTCTTCCTCGTATCGCAGATCTCGCTACGCCCGAACAAACTCACAGCCTGTACCTCACACTCGCAACACTCCTCTTCTCCTACACATATGATGCCCGCACGACCCAACAAGACCCGACCCCCGAAAGCGCCTGGACAATCTGCACACTCACGCCCGCCTTCTCCGCGCTCGACCCCCCGCCCTACCCATCCCCCTCTCCCTCTCCCTCCGCGGACCTCGCCACAACATTCGCTGCCTCCTACCGCCGCGCCCTCGCATTCCCGCTGCACCGCTCCTGGGCGCTCACCGAGGCGTGCCGCACAGACGTCGCGGGGGTCCTGCAGCGCGGCACACGCGCGGTCGTACGCTGCCTGCTGGCGCTGCGCGCGATCCTGGACGCGCATGATGTGTATTATGTGTACTCGCGCGTGTGGATGGATGATTTTTGCGCGTGGGCGGCTGCGTGTGCTAGGTGCGTCTGCCCTTCCCCCTCTTCCCCCTTCCTTCACGCGTCCATAGTGCTCACTGCCGTTATGGCGGGGGACAGCGAAGAGCGCCTGAAAGCGCTCGGAAAGGCGGTCGGGGAGCTGAAGATGGAGAAGAGGATGACGGGGTGGGATCTGGAGGAGCTTGAGGAGGCGGTGCGTGCTGCGGACTCGGATCGCGCATCGGACAGTGATGATGAGTCTGAGGATGAAGTTGAGCGGATGATGCCCGCCGTGCTTTCGTAGGTGCACATGGGATGTCAACAAAAGTATTATCTGTTCAAGAGAAATAATATCCAGCCTGTACCTCGTGCATTCAGAAGTCCGAGATAACATATTGCCGGGGGAAGCTTCAATTCTTGAATCTGCGGATTCACACAAATATCACCTCGCCAAGCGCGAATAATAGCATCCAGGTATTCAGTCGTGAAAAATAATCTGAGATAACGTTAACGATAGCATGCCAGTTGCAGGTCCCCATTACGACGCCATGCTCTACAGAATACAGCTACGCTTTTCGCACACACACATCATCGCACATCGCACATCACAGCACACGGCACCTCAATCTCCTCACCACATCTGCCCCTCCCCCGTCGAGAACCAGCGACTAGTCGACCTTGACCTTCGACGGCGGCGCGACGAACGTCGCCGAGAGGAACTTGAGGACCTCGTCGATGAGCAGCACAGGCGCGCTGAGGTACAGCACGGCCTTCCACTCGACCCAGTTGAGCGGGGCGATCGCAAACAGCGTCTGCACACCCAACAACGACCGCATCAGCCCCAACATTCACACAAGTATCGGCAAAAGAGGAGATAAAGGACGCACCGTGAAGGCAGGGATGTAGAGGATCGCGACGTGCAGGACCATGCTGAGCGCGATGGCGGCGACGAGGAACGGGTTCTTCCAGAGCGGGAGGCGGAGGAGCGACTCGTTCTCGGAGAGCGAGTTCATCGCGTTGAACATCTCGACGGTGACGAGGATCGAGAGGCTCATCGTCGTTGCGCGCTGTGCCATTGCGTTGGTGAACATCTCGCACCCGATCTCGGGGAACGCCGAGGCGCATTGGTGGAAGTGCGTCTGCATGTCACAATATCAGCAAGTTCAAACCGTAACGGGAGGAAAGGGTGAGGAGGGAGGTACATACGAGCTGGTGGAACGAGATCTGGGGTCCGCCGGTGTAGAACATGAACCACCACGCGTACCCCGCAACAGTCGCGACGCCGACGTACGTGCCGACGACCATGTAGCGGAAGAAGAGCCACTTGGACACGAGCGGCTCGCGGCTGTTGCGCGGCGGGACGCGCATGATCGAGTGGTCGGGCGGGTTGAAGCCGAGTGCGGTCGCGGGGAGGCTGTCCGTGACGAGGTTCACCCAGAGCAGCTGCACGGGGATCAGCGCCTCGGGCATGCCGAGGAGGACGGTCAGGAAGATGCTGACGACCTCGCCAATATTCGAAGAAACTACGTGGATGGCCGATTAGTGAAGATAGCTTATGAGAAGGAAGGGAGAAAGCGTACTAAGGTATCGGATGAATTGCTTGGTGTTATTATAGATGAGTCTACCTTCCTCTACGGCCCCCGCGATCGTGGCAAAGTTCGAGTCTGCGAGGACCATGTCGGCGGCGAGCTTCGCGACGTCTGTGCCGCTGCCCATCGCCACGCCAATATCCGCCTTCTTGAGCGCCGGCGCATCGTTGACACCGTCACCCGTCTGCCTCACATATCAGCGTCCCGCATATGCAGAAGAAAAGAAAGTTAAAGCCCACCATAGCGACCACAAGCCCAAGCCCCTGCAGCAAGTCCACAAGCTGACTCTTATGCCCCGGCTCCGTACGGCTGAACAACGACGCCCGCTGCACCGCCTGCACTTTCTCCTCCTGCGACAGTTCCTCAAACTCGCGTCCAGTGTAGCTCTTGCCCGTCAAATCCTCGTCCGCATCGAAGATCCCAATCTGCCGACAGATCGTCTCCGCGGTGCCCTTGTTGTCGCCGGTGATGCACACGACGCGGATGCCCGCGGCGCGGCAGTTCGCGACCGCACGGCGCGCCTCGGGGCGCGGCGGGTCGAGCATGCCGACGAGCGAGACGAACGTGAGCTCGCGCTCGAAGCGCGCGTAGTCCTGCGTGCTCTGCGAGTGGTAGTGCCCCGCGTCGACGTCCTGCACGTCGACGAACGCGAGTGCGAGCGTGCGCAGGCCCGCCGCGCCGTATGCGACTGTGCGCGCGAGCAGCTCCGCGCGGAGCGCAGGCGTGAGCGGCACGTGTGCGCCGCCCGGGACGAGCACGGTGGTGCAGCGGTCGAGCACGGACTCGGGCGCGCCCTTGACGAAGAGCGCGCCGGTGCCGTTGAAGCGGACGAGGACGGACATCATCTTGCGGTCCCGCGAGAACTCGAAGGTGAGCAGGCGCGGGATGGTGCGCTCGTAGTAGTCGTTGACGGCGCTGGCGCGGTCGTTGGGAGGCATGGTTGGCAGGGCGGCGGTGAGCTCTTTGTCGGGGCAGCCGATCTTCTCTGCGAGGACCTTGAGCGCAGCTTCGGTTGGTTCACCGACGTTGCCGTAGGAAGACTTGTCCTGTGGGGTTCGTCAGCTGGGTGTCCATGAGGGATGGATGTGTAACACTTACGATGTGGTACACAATTTTGGCGTCGTTGCAGATGGCACTGATTTCAGCTAAGCGTTGGATAGGCTCTGATTGGAGTGCGTGAGAGGCATCTTTGCCACCAGCGAACTTGACCGACCCGTGGGGAGAGAAGGTGCTACCCTCCACCTCGAACTCAGTGGGCATAAGCGTGTTCGCGTCGATGGTCAGGAACTACTCAAGACGCGTCAGCGGCACGTACACATTAAGATGAAGTGCGTGAACATACTCTAGAGACGCTCATTTGGTTCGTGGTCAAAGTACCAGTCTTGTCCGAGCAAATCACGTTCGTGCTCCCGAGAGTCTCCACGCTAGGCAGGTTCCTCACAATCGCATTCCTCTGAGCCATCTTCTTCGTTCCAAGCGCCAAGCATGCCGTGATGACGGCTGCGAGACCTTCAGGAATAGCAGCGACAGCAAGCGCAACAGCAATCTTGAAGTAGTACACCGCACCCTTGAGCGCACCGTGGTGGGCAGGGTCACTGAAGTGGCGAATATTGATGATCCAGACAAGGATGCAAATAACAGTGATGACCTTTGCGAGCATGTCGCCAAAGTCGTCCAGCTTGCGCTTCAAGGGAGTCTTTTCGGTGATCTGAGTCGAAATAGACTTGTGAATGTCTCCGATGGCAGTGCGTTCACCGGTGTACACAACGACGGCGCGTGCGCTGCCATTGACCACAGTCGTACCCTACAGTCACTTGAGCACCAAAGCTTGTCGGCCAGTAAATATAATGATTACTCACGGAAAAGAGCATGTTGATCATGTCCTGCTTCACAGCCCTGACATCAGGCACATTGTCCACGACCTTGTTCACACTGACGCTCTCGCCGGTGAGGATGGCCTGGTCGATGCGGAAACTGCTGGAAGAGACGGAGAGCAGCCGACAGTCCGCAGGGATCTTATCGCCCACCGCCACGGCAATGATGTCGCCGGGAACGAGTTCCGTAGCATGAATGCGGCAAATCTGGCCAGAGCGCAGGACCTTTGCTTCGTCGGGAGAGTACTCCTTGAGAGCCTGAAATAACAAAGCATGAGACTGAATTCTGGAATAGATGACAGGACACGTACGTCAATGGCTTTCTCTGCGTTGGTCTCCTGGATGACGCCCACAGTCGCGTTCGCGATGAGGATGAGCAGGATGACGGAGGGTTCGACGAAAGCACCGAAAAGAGTGGCGTCCTCTGCATCATCGAGAAGAGCGAGGACGAAAGAGATGACGGCAGAAGCAAGAAGGATTAGCACCAGCTGATCCTTGAACTGCTCCAAAATGAGCTCCCAGAGAGGTGTCGACGGGTCTTCGGGCAGTTCTGGCACACGAACAGGTCACGTCAGTACGCCTGACGTAGTCGCGAAGTTGATCCTGCTCACCATTCTTGCCGTACAACTCTGCATGTTTCTGTACCTGATCCGGAGTGAGCCCACGGGCAGCGTCTACGTGGAAGTGCAGGAGCACATCGTCGGGGGACTTTGTCCAGGGAGCGTCCATGACGTTGGCCAGTACCAGCAACGTCTAAGAGACTAGAAGTTACTACCGAAGAAACCGAGGTGTACGCACACGCGTGTGGGGGTACAGTACAGGGAAGAAGGCTGATATATGGGCCGGGACACCGAACGAAATTTCTGGGACATGGTAGCGGCACGTGGGGAAAACTGACGTGGCGCTCAATAGTTCGCACGGGTGGACGACATGGTTCTGGGTGTCCGTGGCAGAGGCAGAAGCCCATGAAGACGGAAAACAGCTACAGGAGAGCAGCGACTGGGTAGTTCTCAACAACAGAAGTTCTCAAAGACAAGATGCGCGTTTGCCAGCTGCTCATAATCCCAGCCGCAATCACGCAACCGTCGACCATCCATTGACCCTAACCTCACCCACTCAGCTGTCCTCTGTCCCCCGCAGCGAGACCAGCCTGCATCCACCAGCGAGTTTGCCCGGTGACCCGCCGGCGTTTGCGCGGCAGGGACTTGCTGCATGCCAAGGTTCCGGGAAACGAGCATGCCTGCTGATGTCTTTGCTGTGGGAAGGTGCCTCGGCGTCCCCGAGGCAGCCTATCATACCTCAGGCATTGTAAGCTGCATTCAGTAGATATAGCGTCCGCGGACCGCTGCACAGTCAAGCAGCTGCATAATGAGCCGGTAAATGTTGCTCGAGAAAGAGCATGCAGCATGGCGGCAAGCCTGAGGAGACTCGCCACCGGTAGAGACCGGGCCAAACAGTGGCTACACAAAGCCGTGCCCGCGTCTCGTCGGCAGCCCGCGCTTGCAGGCTCTACTAGCGGCGCCCATCGCCTTTCTCCTCCTCCTCATAGACTAGACTCCCGCCATGGGAAACAGCGCGTCTTCCTCGGGCCGCGGCCAGCACGAAGAAACTGTCGACCTCGGCTTTCTCGTTCCCCAGGGCATCTACACCGGCCCACGAGATTGGAACGAGGCCATCGTTGCCCAGTTGATCATCGACCGCAAGCTCGCGCCCTTCTACCGCCCCCTCGAGGACTACGACGACTCCTGGGACGACGACCAGATCCTTGCCGCACGCAGGGACCCCACCCCCGCCCCCGATAGCGATTCCACCCACACCGCCCGTAGCGACGTCTCGTCCGCCTCCAAGTCCACGCACCACAAACGGCCGAGTGCCACAAAGGAGCTCGCCCGCTCGCCCGAGGCCGCAATATACAGAGGCGCGACCGAGTGCCCCATCTGCTTTCTCGTGCGTGCCCCCTCTTCCCTTGCCTGCTTGCTCACCTCACCCACCCTGACTCCTGCCGCTCATTACGTCACATCCCCCGCACCCTCGACATTTTCTGCCCGATGTACAACACTCGTACGCAGTACTATCCCCCCAATATCAACCACTCGCGATGTTGCGATCAGGCAATCTGCACAGAATGCTTCGTGCAGATCAAGCGCGCAGAGCCGACCGTCACGCATCTCGTCTCCGAGCCCTCATGCTGCCCGTACTGTGTGCAGGAGAACTTCGGTGTCGTGTACACACCTCCACCATGGAGGACCGGGATCGGCAGCGATGGATCAGTCAGTCCCATACTCTCTGCTCGTCTGATGCGCACGTCTGACAGCACCTTTGCCGCCCGCGGATCAGACCCCACCCGCCTGGCCTGAATCCCCGGGCAAAGCAGGTCAACATCCGCTGGAGGGTGCAGCGACGAGCCTTGGAAAGCAGAGGCGGCGGAAGAGCTACAACCACGACGATGCGGAGGTCGTCACAATAGGCACGTGCCCCGCCTCGCCTCGTATCCAAAACGGACACCCCGCTTACTCTGATCGTGTCCTCTCACCTGTGCCCACAGACCAAATCCGCCCGGACTGGGAGGCGAAGCTCGCGACCGTGCGCGCACAGGCCGCGCGGCGCGCGAACCGGCGCATTATCATGCGCCAGGTCGGCGATCGGCTGATCCCCGTGGGCGTCACCAGCGGGCGCGTGCATGCGCTCCCCGAGGGCGTCGCGGGCGAGAATGGCGAGGGCGCCGGGACGGGGACGAGCGGCCGGCGCTCACGACGGCGCCAGCAGGAGCAGCTCAATCAGCTTCTCGGCGGCATGGGAGGACAGGACCTGGAGGAGGTATGTGCGCTTTCTGCATGGGGATGCGGAGGCGCGCTTCCCATGCCCGTTGCACGCTGACAATGCTGACCTCGCGTGATGCAGCTTATGGTTATGGAGGCGATGCGGCTCTCGTTATTGGAGCACGAGGAGCAGCAGCGGCGCGAGGCGCAACAGCGCGCACAGAACGGCGGTGAGGGCGGCAGCGGCGGTGGGGAGGGCGCGAACGCTTCACCCGCGACAGGCGACACCACGACCACGGTACCGGCACAACCCACAGTAAACGGCGCCAGCGGCGGCTCGTCAAATACACCGTCCCCGCATGTGCACACGCCGCCCACGCCCTCGCCTCTCTCGGCACCGATGAACACCAGCACGACATCCACAAACTCGACGTCCACGGCCGTCGCCCCGCCCACATCCACCTCCACCACGACGCTCTCGCCCCCCTCGCCCACCACCGCGCACCCCGACCCCAATCACCTCTCAAGCCCGAGCCTAAGTGCAAGCGCACAGCCGACGCCCGTGCCCTCCGCGCCGCCCTCGCCCAGCGTGAGCCGCACGCCACTGCCAGACACAGTCCCGGTGGCAGTTTCACCGTCGGTTCCGACGCCGAAACCGCCGATGCAGCGGTTCGACTCGGACGCGTCGAGCAGCGTGATGGGGCTCGACACGGACAGCGAGGTCGTGGATGGCGAGGGGCGCGCGGTGCAGGGCGCGTCGAGCTATTTCCCGCTCAGCTCGACGGACTCGTTGGTCTCGCAGGAGCCGCTGTTGCAGGAGGAGTAAGTCGGGGGTGGATGCGAGGGGTAGGTGGTGGCTTGGGTACGAGTTGGGGGAGGAGGCGGTAGGTGGTGGGTTGGGGGCGGGGGCCACGAACTTTGGATATGTCGCATGTTGTGCTACCCCCTTCCGGATTCCGAATCCCGAGTCCCGTTCACTGTGTGTCGACGGTTAGTATGTTGGTGTCGGCTGCCTGCAGGTCGCCAATCGCTGGTTGCGGGTTACACAATTCACGCCCCATATTCATGTCCATATCCATATTCATTCATCTCATCTGATTCTCTCAGCTTTTATCATCCATCCTCATCCTCATTCACACCGCGACCCTAGTCTCAGGCCGAGGGTCCGTTCTCTCATTGACGCCGCCCGCTCCCGTACGCGCACGTTCTACGTTCTCCGTACATAGTCTCAGTGTACGATCTTCATGTACTTAAGTACTGGCTGTAGCTTAATGGTATTCGTTAGACTGGATATCATCTGGACGATGGGTAGATGTATGTGGGAGCGCATGTGATGCAGTGGTCATCTCGCAGTGGACAAGGTTCGATGGGTGGTCATGCAGATAAGTGTTGACCCATGTGTGCCCGTGGGTGCGGGTGAGCCTAAAGTCTAAAGCTAAAGCTGACCGTGGTACTTATCTAGATCTACGTATGCACGGTGTAATACACCACTCGCAGGATACTCGATTGCTCTACCCCAGGCCGCATATATTCGTATCTCTCTGGCCACTAAAGCCTATACGAGAGGCGTCATGTATGCGAAGATCGAGGCGCATTATTTAATCGGACTGTATGTCCATGTGGGCGCCCTTCAAAATCGTGACGTCTCCGTCGCTGGTCCTACGTCCCAATGAAGAAATTGAAGAGCACTCGGAACGCCTTACTACACGGCCGTGGACCAAGGACGTCCGGATCCTTCAAGTTGACGCGGACGCCCAACGTAACAGTCAAGACTGCCAGCCACAGAACATGAGATTCTCATCCTGGCCGGCCAAAGAAGCTTACTCCGTCCGAAAAAGTGTGATTTGTGGCGGCCACATGGCCGGCCACAAAAAATTATCTTTCTTTTTTTTCTTCTTTTTTTCTTTTCTTTTGAGAATTTATCGTGGCCGGCTTGTGGCCGGCACGTAATCCTGCCTCATAGGGCTGGCCTATATAGAAGATGGAGTCGGTGGTCGACTTCCATCAACGTTGCCCCCGCTGCTCCCGCCACTCATCGACATCGCCCGCCTCTCCGCCTCCCTGCCACTCCCGCCCCGCCTCTGCCGTCACGCATCACTCCCGCCGCGCCTTTGCCGCCACGCCCGCCGCGCCTTTGCCGCCACGCCCGCCGCGCCTTCTCGTCGCCACTCTGCCGTCACGCGTCACACCCGCCGCGCCTCGCTCCTTCTCGCCAATCAAATAACATGCTAGACTCACTTCAGCCTTTGTTGTCAACACTTACAGACAATCCGCTGATCGCCTCTGTCATGAATATGTGAATCTTCCTATTGTTCTTTCGTGTGGTCACTCTGTTTCCGGCAGCTTTTGGGCAGACTGCCGGAAGTGCCGGAAGTGCCAGACTGTCACGCTCGCCTACATGTCACGGGCGGCGTCACACAGAACTCGGGTATGCAAGCCATCCCGCTCTCCCGCCGCCATCTCACGCCCTCGTGCTGCCATCCCACCACCATTGCGAGCCCCCGCGCAGCACTTCACAAGCCCCAGTGCCTCCCTCTCCCTCCTTGCGCTCCTGCCAGCAGTATATATCGAACAGTTGATGCTATGGTGTCTACATGAACAACATAGTCATATTTACAAGATTTTGTGATTTACTGATCAATATTATGGTTGTTGGGGTACAGAACAAGCAAAAGGGCTTATAATATTATCATAGTCTTACATATATATTAACATGCGGGCACGAGACGGGTGCAAAATGGGCACGGCGGCGGAAGAACAGCGCGACGGGAACAGGGCACGAGGGGCGCGACGAACGGGGGGACAGAGGCGCATGGACTCGAGGGCGTCGCGAACGGGCGCGAGACAGTGGACAACGAACGGGCGCGACAGCGGCGCGAACAGGGCGCGGGCAGCGAGAAGGCGAGGGGCGCGGGCGGTGCGAACGGGGACGAGCCAGGGGACAACGAACGGGGGTGCCGGCGGGAGACAGGCGCGATGGCGATGCGACGAACCGGGCGACGAGTGCGCGGAAGGGCGTGTAGGGGGTGCGAAGGGGCGCGAGACGAGGGACGACAAAGGAGCGCGATAGCGGCGCGACGAATGGGACGACAAAGGGACGGCAGCGGCGCGAACTTGGCGCGAGGGACGAGAAAGCGCACGGGCGCAAGTGGCGCAAAGGCGCACGGGCGCGGGGCAGCATGAACGGGCGCGAGACTGGGGACGACAAAGGGGTGTGACAGGGCGACGGCGACGCGAGCAGAGCGCGAGGAGCGTGACGGCGCGCGTCAGGCGCGAGAACGGTGTGAAGAGGGGGTGACAGGGGGCGCAAAGAGGGCGCGAAGTTGCGAGGGGCGAGACGGCACGAACACGGCGTGAGGAGCGCGAGAAGCACGCGAGGGCGGCGACGGGGCGACGGGCGAGACGGGGCGACGGAGAGCGGGTGCAACGGCAACGCGGGTCAGGCGCGATGGCGACGCGAGACGGGTGCGATGGCCGCACGACAAAGCGGTGACGGCGTGTCAACAGGGCGCAACGAGCACGACGATGGAGCGAGACGGGCGAGTGGGGCGTGAGGGCGCGAGGGACGAGAGGGCACGAGGGGCGCGAGAAGAGTGCGAGGGGCGCAACGGCGCGCAGGGGCGACGGCAGCTTCAGACGGGGACGACAACAGCGCGAAGGACACAGGGGGAAAAGAGGGCGTGAGGAGGGCGCGGGCGCGACGAGGAGGGCACGACAAGGGTACGACGACGGCGCGACAGTGCAGAGGGCGCGAGGGCGTGGAAACGGTGCGAGGGTGCGGAGACGGTGCGACAGAGGGCACGACGGGGCAATGCGGGCGAGAGGGCGCGACGAGGCGAATGCAAGGGCGCGAAGATGGCGTGAGTGTACGAAGACGGTGCGGGCACAAACCCGAGAAGGGGATGACGAGGAGGTGAGCGGGTGGGCGCGAAAGGACATGTATGGGAGAGGCGAAGAGGGGGCGACAACGATGTGGCACGCCGAGCATGCAGCAGGTGCTACGTACCTAAACACCCTTCTGCCTATTCCCTTGTTGTCTCCAGTGATGTCGCCGTGTGCGCCTGCGTACGTGCGTGTGTATGTGCTGGTGGGACGCTTGCACGTGCACGCGTTCAGCACGCTGGATGACGATAGAGACAGTAAAAGAGATTATAATGACGACAAGGAGCTAAAATCGTACCTGTGGTTGCTCTGCCTATTCCCTCATTGTCTCTATGGCAGCATGTTGTCGGCACATGCACATATGCACTGATGCATTGAAAGGTGCCGGAATTTATGCATTCGTTGGGTGCACACAATGACGAGAGAGGGGCCGAGCGAGCGAGCGGGTAAAGGGAGGGAGGAAGGAAGAGAGTAAGAGCGAGAGATGATGTTGTGTTCCAAATAGGAACCCAAGTGATGATGGGGATGCACAGGCGACAGCAGGGGCGCGATGGTGATGGCGTCGGTGCGAGCAGGCGACTCGGGCAGTCTTCGACGACGCAGCAGCGTCACAGTACCGTACTGAGTACGGGAGCGGTCGTGCCCTCACAAGCGCCCGCGCCCGCATTACAGCTAGGGTTAAGGTCTTTTGCGGCGATCGCCGATCGTCGACTTTTGGGGGAGGAAGTCACGGGACTCTCGCGTCTGCCGGACCGCCGGACTTGCCGGACTTATCCGTTTCTTGTACGTCCTCCACGTGGCCTTAATCTATATCGAGTTCGACTCCCATCGTCTGATCTCTCGACATCACCTCTGCCTCCATCCCCACTGCCCCCATTGCACACGGCGCACCAGCACAAGCAGCCGCCCCGCCGCAGAACGGCATCAAGCCATCCCCCGATGTCACCCACATTGACCCCGCCACACTCTGCGCCGGCTCCATCAAGTTCCTATACGAACTCGAGGCACGTATCGACATTGAGCGTGTGGCCTGCCACGAAGCCAAGGTGGCCAGCATCCGTGCGCTCTCCGATGCCTGGCACGAGCTCGACCGCCACTTCCAGGCTCTAGAGATCCGCTCCACTGACGCCCCCTCCACCGACGCCTGCTCCGCCTCGCCCCACGCCGCCTCGTGCGCCTCTTGCGCGCCTTGCGCGCCTCTTGCCCCCGTCGCACGTCTCGTGCGCTTCTGGCGCCCTTGTCTCGCCCTTGTCTCGCCCTTGTCTCGCCCCCATTGCGCCCCTTGCGCGCCCCTCGACCCCTGTCACGTGCCCCTTGCCCCCGTCGCGCCTCTTGCGTGCCTCTCACACCTCTCGCATGCCCCTGTCGCCCCCATTGCCCCCGTCACCCCTCACCCTCATTCCGCCTCTCACCCCTGTCGCGCCCCTCATGCCCCTCATGTGCTCCTCACGCGCCTTGCGTGCCCGTCGCGCCTCTCACGCCCCCGTCGCGCCTTGCGCGCCCCCATCTCGCCCGCCTCTTGTGCTCCCATCTCACCCTCGTCTCGCGCACCTTGCCCTCGTCTCGCGCACCTCGCACCCCTCCTGCGCCCCTCGTACGCCTCTTGCCCCCGTCGCGTGCCTCTCGCCCCCGTCACCCCCATTGTGTCTCGCGCGCGCCTCTGGTGCCCTCGTCTCACCCTCGTCTTGCCTCTCTCGCCCTCGTCTTGCCTCCCTCGCCCCTGTTGCACCCCTGTCATGCCTCTCGTGCGCCGTCATGTGCCCCTCGCGTGCCTCTTGCACACCCCTCACGTGCTTGTTGCCTCTCGTGCGCCTCTCGCATGCCTCTCATGCCCCCATCGCGCACCTCGCGCATGCCTCTCGCGCTGCCGCCTCATCCTCGTCTCGTGCCCCTCACACCCCTCATGTGCCCCTCGTATGCCTCTTGCCCCCCAGTCTCATGTCTCGAACCTCCATTGCATCTTTGTATATTAAAAAAGTAGATAGACATACAATAAAACATGATTTGTGCCCTCCTGACAAGGGTGAACATAGCGAAGGGGCCATCAGCAGCCATTGACATGAGAGCAGAGGTACACACCATGTTCTAGAGGGCCGGGTAGGCCACTACACAGACAGAGGGCGGGGAACAAGATGGTAAGAGAGCTTGTACTTACGTAGAGAAGGTGCATGGCTGGACGGAGTTTGTGTCTGGACGTCAGCGGGAGATGGGCGCAAGGGTGTAGAGGAGCTTGGATGTGGAGGCAAAAGAGACGGAAAAAAGGAGGGGACAGTGGTATAAGAAGGAAGTCTCGAGAAGTGAGAAGTCAACAGAGGAGTTGACCGTGCAGCTAGATCAGTATCCTGCGGTTAGAATTTCAACATCCAAGAGAGCGATGTCATCGTACCTCGGGGCAGAAATCGACTTGGAGCTCCGGGCTCGAAGTCAAAGTAATCAAACCAAATCCTACACACGCGTCGTTAGCAGCCTTCAAAGCATTCAAAAGAAACATGATGACGCACCTAAGTCTAAATGAAGGAACCGGCAAGACAGGCAAAGACGAAGAAGGATCCCCCACAGTGAGGCCACGTAGAGACCGGGCACCCAGAAGGGACGGGGCGACGCTAACTGAGCATCTGCCCGCACTCTATTTAAGCCCTGGCACGGACCGCGAGCCGAGGACAATGGCCACGCACAGGCCACGGAGCGGCCAAGAAAATTATCGAAAATTTTTGTGGCCGGCCACTGGCCGGCCAGTGGCCGCTTATGTAATTATGGCCATGGCCTGGCCGTGGTCAGGCCATGGCCGTGGCCACTGGCCGGCCAGGATGAGAATCTAATGTTCCCGCCAGCCAAGTAAGTACCGGTGGTCCTGATACATCTTCTGATGGTCTCCCCGCGGCCGACCAGAAACAGTCTCATCAGTCCCAACGACCCTGATGCTAGAGAACGCAAATCCACGCCCGTGCACACAGCTAATCCACCCCAGATCCCAACAACAAAACACAGAACACAGAACAAAACAAAACGCAAACATGCAATTACTTATCGAAACCGAGCAACACCGAGTAGTACTATACCGTATACGCAGAACGAAACACCAAATGCACTTTTTCGATTTCAGTTCCAACCGCGACCGCCGGCGGTGCCCAAACCGCGACACAGACACAGGGAATACGGCTAGTTACTAGAATGAGCTGCGCCAAGGTGGAATGAGTGTAGGCCCTGGGCCCGGCAGCAGAGATGGGTATACAGTAGCTATTTAGTGGTGGGTGCATATGCGCACTGCGCACCCACGGGAGGGGGGACTCAAACTGCAAAAGCGAATATTGAAAGGACAGTAAGACAACGTGCGTGTAGACTAGGACACTGGATACCGGACACCGAGACGTGAGACCATGGACCGACATTGAGACGGGGAAGCTGCAACGAACAACGAACAACGACGCCAAACAGCCGACGACGAAACGATGGCGACGGGGGAGAGGCGACGGGGATGGTTGTCCGCTGCAGGAACGGAGCGCTCCGAGCCGGCGCGACGGCGCCTAGTTCAGCGCGACCTCGACGATGCGTGCGAGCTGGACGAGCGCCAAGTTCGACTGGTAGATGTTGTTCGTGCCGGAGTTGACGATAATGCCCGCGTTGATGACGGCGGGGTCGTCGATGACGGGCGCGGCGGAGCTGGTGGGCGCGGCGCTGCTCGTCGACTGCGAAGTGCTCGTGGGCTTGCTGCTCGTCGTCGGGGGCGCGGAGCTCGTCGTGGGCGGCGGCGTCGAGGAGGTCGTGCTGTGCTTGGACGACGTCGTCGGAGGGGGAGGCGGGGGCGTCGACGAGGTGGTCGTGTGCGTCGTGGTGGGCGGGGGCGGGGGCGGCTTCGAGGTTGTCGGCTTGGGGGCGGGCTCGCCCGATCCGAACTCCCAGGACCCAGTCAGGACGCCGACGGACTCGGAGGCAAAGAATTTGAAGAGTCCCTCGGAGAGGTCAAGACCGCCGAACGGGCATCCGGGGCACTGCGGGTGGAATGGTGAGCACGATGGCAACGCGACAGTAGGGGTAAGGAGAGACTATACCTCGTCGACAATCGATGCCTGAGTGGACTTGCCATTTGCGGAGATGGTGATGGACTCGAAGCAGTGAGAGCCTCCATCGTATTGCTGCAAGCCAAGAATGAGACAAGAGAAAGTAGAGCAAACGAGGCAGAGCCAACAGTACAAAACAGCCCAGACCGACCAGCGAAAAGCAAGAACGGAGAGCTCAAAGCAAAGGAAAGACTCAAAGAGCACACAAGAAGTCACCACACGCAACGGACACGCCACAAGCACCAAGGCCACCACAACAGAACGAGAAACGCCAAAGGCCGAAGCGCAAGGCAAACGGCGACACGAAACAGCCCTCAAACGAGCTCACTCAACAGGGCAGAAGCCCAGGGCCACGACCAGCGAACCCGCACAAGCCCGAAGCCCCCGAAGCAAACAACGACAACACGAGAAAAAGCACAACAGAAAGACACGCCAATGCGCGCACTGGGAAAAAAAGACAGTAAAGACAATACACGAGGAGAAGAACACCAAGGAGTGAATAAAAAACAAAAGAACCCACCGCAAAGCCCCGCAAACAAAAAAAAGACACCGAAACCGCACAAACCACAAACCAGAGCAAACCACAAACCACCAGAAACGCGCGAATCCAAAACAACACCGCACAGGCGAAGAACGCAAAAATCAAGGCAACGAGCCGGAGCCGAGAAAAAAAGAGGCGGTCAGCCAACGCCCCCAGACGTAACCACATCCCTCCTAGAGATCAACACACGACACAGCACCTCAACTCCACGACCCGCAGCCGGAACCAGAGCACAAAGAAAAAATTAATCCAGACGACAAACGACGAGGGGAGCAAAGCAACACCCCACAACCGAAACACGAATGGACAAAAATCAGAACACCACCACGCGACGCACACACAAAAAAACCACACACGCCAACATAAACAAAAAAAGCACCTCCATCACACCGATCCCAATGCCAAAACACAGAAACAAAAGCAGGCTCACAAAACTGCCCAAAAAAACAACAAACCACCCGGAACGGGACCAAAAGGTCCCAAACAAACTGACAACCCAGGGGAAAACAGACAAGCCACACCAGAGACACCGAAGCCCTCACAACCTTCGGCCCACCGCACACGACCAAAGCAGGGCCTGACACGAGCCCGAAGAACCCGGCCGACAGCGAAAAAAACCTCCCGACGACCACACCAAGACCAGAGAACCCGCAGCGGACCACAAAACGCTAACAAGCCCCACAGGAACATCCCACGGACAGAACAAGAACGGGAAGGACTGTGAACACCTACAGCAACGAAGAAATAGTACTACAGCAGCCCGAAGAAGCAGCGACAACAACAAAAAAACAAGGAAAAACCACCCCACCACGAAAAACGCAAAACAGAGGAGACACGCACGCTCCCCACCCACCAACGAAGACCCCCACCAGCGTGACAGACAAAAAAATCGAAACGAAACACAAAAAACAACAACAGCCCCGCCACAACAACGACAAGCTCGCACAAAATGGCAGACAGACGGACCGCAACATGTAGTTACCTTCCACCCCCTCCGAGACCAGCCAGCCTACCAAGCCCGGAAGCCGACGACTCCAGGCTCCGACAAGAACGGCAGCCACAAGACGCTGCAAATGAACCGAAACCAACAAACCCAAATGACCCCCGAAGATCAGCCGACAAAGCACCATGAGCGAGACACAGAAACAGAGACCGCATGAAAACCACAAAATCCCAAAACCCCAAAACCATGGGTGGACAAACAAAAAAAAACACATCTCCCACACAAAAAGCAAACAGCCAGACAACAAACGCCACAACCAAGAAAACCGCAAGCAACAGCACAAGACGCAACGAACGGCACCAACCTACCGCCCCAACACAACCCATGAAACCGAACGACACCCGCACCACACCGCGCGCAACAACCAAGCAAGAGGAAAAGAACCATACCAAACCAGAACACAAGTGCGGCACGGGGGGGAAGAAAAAACGCAGCGCAAACCAGCCACCGACAATAGCCGGACACAGCAGAAGTGCACAGAAGCCTGCGGTCAGTCAACCAGTCCCACGAGGACAGAAGGAGGCACGCAGAGCAGACCAGGCCCGAACCAAAACGCGCACAGCAGACTGAAACAATATAAACTCCGCCATTCAATCGAGAAGAGAAAAAACGCAAAGCCACGACAACAGTCCCTCCCGAGAGAAAGAGCGGCACAAGCAAAACGAAAGCGACAAACCCAGCGACAAAACTCGAGAAGCATGGGCCAGACCAAGACAATTCCCAACACAGCCCGAGCATCCACAAGCGCGCTAAGAAACTGCGCAAAATCTCAAAAACCGAAACGTCTAACACAGCACAGCAGAAACAAATCCATGGAACACGCACCACCACACAGAGGACACACAAACCAAAACCCCAAGATCGATCCCGAAACACGACATACGAACCGACCACGCCATCACAAGAAGCCAGGGATGCAAAAAAGAAGTCAGAGCGTGAACCACAAACGAAATCCAGGGGAACCCCGAGGCGAAGTCAACTGAAAAAGAAAACGACACCGACGAAGAAAAAAACGAAATACACAAAAGCAGAAAACAGCCCCAAAAAGCACAGAGACCTCAACACGATAAAGAATAGCTAGGGACGAAGAAGACTCAGTCAGGTACACAACACGGGAAAAAGAAAAGAAGACGAAGGATGAGGGCTGTCGAACAGACCAACACGGCACTAACCGGAACGGCGAGACATCGCCCCCGCAACCCGCAACGCCGACTCAAAGCCACACCCCCGACGACGCCCGGCAACATCAACATCCATCCCCCCAAACTCATCACCACAACTAATCCCAGACCCCCACAACAACCACAACAACCGCACATACAAAATCAACACCACAGACACAACGCCAACCCCACACCAACCACATCACCGCCCAACCCACACCAACACGCCCCCAAACCCGGCCTCCACAACCCCACCAAGACCACTCCCACCAAAACCCACAAAACCCACCAGAACAAAAGCAACCCCCGCAAGCAGACGCAAATTCATCGCCCCCAACGTCAGCACCAAACCCGGGAAGCTCTCAACCACGAACGCCGGCACGCCCGGGATCACCCGAGCCCGCGCATGCGGATACACACGCCAGACGCCCAGGACCAACAGCCACGCCACGGAAAACAACGAAAACTCAAGGTGCAAGAGCGACCAAACCGCGGAAGCCAGCGGCTCCCGAGACCCGACCTCCGCCCACCACGCCCCCCAGAAGCACACACACGCAACCTAAACGGGCCCAGAGATACCACACGCGCCGCGCCCGCAAAAGGATGACTCACCAAAACAGCCACGGGCGCCGCCCAGCAGGAGTGCGGGACCAGCCCGCAACGCCAAAACACCGGAGGCCAGAAATCACGAAGGGTGAAAAGCATGAAAAAAGTCAAGGACGCACCGAAAAGGGCCAGAGCCCCCACAGCGAACAACGCGCCCGCGACGAGCACAACAAAGACGAGCTGCGACAGCAGCCAGAACCCGACGACCGCAACAGGCTCGAGCACGACGAGACCAGCGACGACAGCAGAAACAAGAGAGACAAGTACAGAACCGCCACCAGGGCGACCGCCAGAGAAAAATGCCGCAAAGGGAGATGACAACGAAGCAAGCGCATGGCAGAACAACCAACCTCAGATCAAAAAGAAGAAAGAAGGCAAGAAGAAGACAAGCATAGGGTGCTTCAGCGAGAGCAGCGACAGGCCGCATCCGCCGCGTACGGAGAAAGGGGCCAAAGCACCGCACAACCCCACGCAAGCAGCACAAAAACAAGAGGTACAAGAAGAACACCAGCACTTTGCGCCGAGCCGACACACGAACGCACGCACGGACGCGAGACGAAACAACAGCCCGGACAAGACACAAAAGAAACGCTGAAAAGTACACGCGCCACCCAGGACCCAGAAGCCTCACCGGAGGGCCAGCACGAGGCACAAAACAAAACAACCCAGAAAAAGGTAAACAGAAAACGGAGGCACGACAACGAGATAAAAAGCAAAATAAGACAGGCAAACGCACGCAAACCCCCCGCCTAGAAACGCCAAGGACATAAAACCATATTAAGTCACAACCCAGCCAAGCACATCCGAGGAACCACAGAGACAAACACACACCCACCACACGCACGCCAAAAGCACAAGCACGCCCACCAACAACAGCGACTCAAAAACCAAGAGGGCACAAGGGGGCAAGCAAAGACGACCGCCGGGAAAGCGACCTTGAAGGCGGGAACCCAAAAAACCCAAACAACCACCAAATAATGGCCCACAACCCGCCTCACGACCCAGACCCAAAACAAGAGCCAGACGCCATGATGAAGGGACCCAACAAGCAACACCGACGGCCCGACGCAACATGACGACCGCAGACGCACAGAACGAGACGCCCAGAGCCCCAGCGAACCGCGCCTCGCAACTACTAGGGCGCGCGCACAAAAAACACACGACGTAAACGCAAAAAGACCGACCACCACCCCCGCGTCACGCAACACAACTCGATGCCCGGAGCCCGCAGACAAGCACACGAGCGAACAAAACCCCTCCACAACCCCACAGCCACCGACGAGCAAGGCCCCTCGAACCAAAAGCAACAGCAACGCCAACCACACAAGAGACCACACCAAAAACACCCAACACCACATCCAACGGCCAGCCAAGAAGCCAACACCCAACCCAAACCACCCCACCCACGCCCACACACAGCAGCCGCGCCGCAAAGCGCGCCGCAGACGAGACCACCCACGACCCACGCCGCACCACCACCGCGCCCCAGACACCAGCAGGACACCACAACGACCGCAGCAACACAACGCACAACCAAACGTCCCACCCCCACTACCACCCCACCCCCCAAGAGAACCCCAAGCCCGACCACAGCCACACCGCACACCCAGGCCGCACCCAACACCCCAACGGCAGCGCCCACGCACCAGCCAGGACGAACGGCGAACAAACCAACCCCCCCCAGTCCAACCAGACGACATAGATCCAACAACCCCACCACAAGAACCGCCGACGGACCGGCCCAACCATGAACCAGCAGAACCGAAAGATCACCCGCGCGCTACATAAAAAACGCAACCGCCAAAAAGAACCCCGCCTCAGACACAACGCCCACCACAAGCAGACACGCCGTCGCCAACAGCCGCAAGACCCGGAACGCCACAAAGCACCCAGAGAACAAAAACGCCGAAACCGTGCACGCCCAACGGAAAACAGACATTGGACGCGGAACAGGACGGGTTCTACCAGCAACACAGAAAAAAAATAAACACGATCAACACCACAACCGACAAGAAGACCAATAAGCAGGACACCAAGAATGACCGGCCGCACAACGCTCCTAGAAACCGCAAGGCCCGCTGCCGCCAACGGCGAAACAGCACACCACACCCCAAACCCCACCGGCACCGCCGCCGCCAACCCACACACCACATCGGAACACCGCCACAACTCCAAAAACGCCGCCCCACCCCCCCAGAGCAAAAAACCCACGCCCACCAGTCACCCCACACAATACACAAAAACGCGCGAGAACCTCAGCCCCGCACACGCACACACCCAACACCCCCCAAACCTGAAAAACAAAACCGCACCGCCGCACAACGGAATAAACCAGACCAACGCCAGCGCAAACCCGGACAAGCAAAAAACCAAAACAAAAGCATCGACCACCGGAGCAACCAAGGCGGCGCGAACAAACAAACACAGCAGCGACGCTGCCCCGAACCAGACACGCCCCACGACGCCACCACCACACAGCCCCGCAGCATCGCCGGCCAAAACGGACCATAGCGACAACCCGCCCAGCCCACCGCACACAACAACCGCGCCCACCCGCCAAGAAACCCACAAGACCCCGATCCAAACTGCACCAAGCACCCCGAACCCCACGACGAAAAGCAAACGCCAGCGCAGAGAAATCTCAACACCCCCCCCGACCGCCACGCTCCAGACGTACGCGCACAGCCCCGGCACATCGCGCACCACCGCACGCACGCAAGACGACACACAAAAAAACGGCAACGACCCACCCGCGAAAGCAACAAGGGAAGCAGGGACAACGCACAATGAAGCCCGGGAGCAAGAAGAGAGGAGACGTAGTGAGAGAAGGCCGATAGGAAAGCGGCAGGAGAAGGAATCTATGAACGGCACCAGCCGCGAGGACAAGAAGGGCAAGCAGACATAGGGGGAAGACGAGGCGAATGCGATGTATGGCAATAAAGCTCCAGACCACACAGGAAGGACGAAACCGCGGTAGAAAAGAAGAACATGGACTGACACAGCAGACCCGGAAGAAAAAACGTTCCAATTCGCATGGACACCGGCAAACCACCGCAAAAAGGCGCGACACAAAGTCGACAATAGTCCACACAACTCAAGCCCTCATTCACTCCCAAGGAAAATCTACCCCAAAACTACCCGAACCGACCCCACAGCATAACCACAAGAGGCAACGCAACCCTAGAAAAACAACACCCAAACCAAAAAAAACGTCCACCAACCATACCTCCCCAACGGCCAACCAGGCGTCAACCACAACGCCAACTCCGGCAACCGAAGCCCACACATCCAACCCAACCAGCAAACACCACACAAGAACCCCCACCCCCACGCACATGCGAAACAAAATACCTCCAAAACGCCACCAACACACCACCCACCCAAGCCCCCAAAGCACGCACCGCCTACCACCCGTCAAACACACCCGCAACGACGTACGCCCGCGCCACCCAGACGCCCCGGAGCACCCCGGCCGACACGCCCCCCACGCGCGGGGACGACCACCAGGTCATCCGCGGCGCCACGACGAGCAGGCAAGACAACCCCGCGTCCCCCGCGAGCACCCCCGACACGAGACCAAAGAACGTCGCAATCACATCAGGCATCCAGACTGCCACTCCCGACAAAAAGGGCACCCACACCCAGAACCAGAAGAACAACACGGCGACACAGTACACCACCCACAACCCAACCGACCACACGCACAAAGCATCAAACCCACCATTGCAACCCCCACCGCCGGAACCAACCCGCAAACAACATCCACCACAAACCCAACACCCCCCTACCCGACAACCCCACACACAGCCCTGCCACCAAGAAGCAACGCCTCCAAAAACACACCAACCAAGAACCCATGCACGCCAGCCAGCCCAACCACGGCCAACAACGCACGCTCGACGCCATCAACCCCGGAAACCACGAAGCCGCCGACCAAGCTGCCAACATCGGGAACGCAAAAACCAACCCCGCCACGCCCGCCACAGGCGCGCACCCCGAGCCCACTACAACCGAACAGACCGAACCCAGAGCGACCGAGGCAACCCCAGCCGCCGCCGCGACCGACGCCCAACACAAGCACAAAGACGAAGGACCCCGCCGCCTCAACGACAACCCCGACAAAAACAACCCCCAGCACACCAACAAGAACAACATACACGCAAACCAAAACAACCACACACGCAAAAACTCCAGCCACAACGCGACCTGCCAAAAGCTCCACAACACGGCCACAAGAGCCCACCCCCCCGCCAACGCCGCAAACAACCCCGGCGCCGACAACACCACCACCCCCCCCACGCCGACGAGCCACGCCAACGACGCAACCGCCACGCCCTACGGCACGCACCCGAAGTTCGCGACGAACCACGTGAGCCCCGCGAAGACAACGCGCCCATCGAGCCCGACCGCGCCAAACAGGACCACCGCGAAGACCGCAGGGTCTGAGCCCACAACGCAGACGAGCCCGCCTCGAACACCGTAGAACCACGACACTCGCCCGCAAAGCACCGCAACAGCACGAGCGAGTCCAAAGAGACGGAGGCCGACCCGACCAACGGCCACATGGCGCTCGCCCACCACACCGGCGCCGGGAACACCCGGACCAGCCGCAGCGACGAACGCGCACCCCACAGGCCATGAGCATCCCGCAGGGGAAACAAACCACAGGACGACCAGAGAAAGACAAGAGTCACGACGGATACTGGAAGGAAAGGGATACGCGAACGAAAGGCGCAGGGGACCAGAGAAGAAGAAGCCAAGACACCTCGACGTCAACAATCACAAAAAAGAGAGCAGAAACAGCAAATGGCACACACTACCACTCCAACAACGACCCCACACGACCACTACATGAAACCCACGTCGCAGGAGCTATAAAACCAGACAGTTGCCTACCGACACAACCGCACCCCAACGACGACCCACCCGAAGGCAAAAGGGCGAAAACTTGCCACCGTCTGTGTAGATACACCAAGGCACAAAACCTAAAGCCAATCAGCCAAAAACGGCCAGCCCACTAAAAAACATCAAAAACATCACAAGCCCATAGGTCCCGCTGGACGCAGCAGGTACGCAAGCGCATCAGCAACAACAAACCAGCACCCAACCAGAACAACCGCCAGCAGCACTACAACAGAAAACAGAAAAAAAAAAAAAAATAAATATTGAGACCCGTAGGTCTACCACTCTGGGAAAGCGTGTCATCCTTGTGCAGGGGCCATGCTAATCTTCTCTGTATCGTTCCAATTTTTTCGTATGTCACCCCGAAGGGGACAAATGTTGTTGCCGGATTCGGAAGGCAGCGGACGCACTTCTGCATTTTGTTTGGGCGGCGGGTGTCACCACGTGCCTCTGCCCGCGCCTGCAGACTCTGAGACTCTCCACCATCTCACCTACCTATTCATTCTCGACTTCCTCGTTCTATCGAGTAGCACCAATACCACGGGCATCGGACCACTTCATAGCAACCTACCCTAACCTATAATGGCCGATCCAGAGCTTGCCGCCCTCCGCGCCGCCCGTCTTAACCAGCTGCAGCAGAGCGCTCCCGGCGGTGGGTCGGGCGAAGGGGCGGGCGACGAGCAGGCTAGACAGCAGCAGCAGCAGTCGGAAGAGCAGATGCGCAGAGACCTGCTCGCGACGGTGCTCGATACGGCCGCTCGGGAACGACGTGCGTGCATCCATCTACTCTGTTCGTAACTTTGCTGCTCACGGCGGGATTTGATCTGCATACGTTGGTATTGGTGTGGTAGTCGCGCGCATTTCGCTCGTCTCGCCGGACCGATCGCGACAGATTGAGTCGATCCTGCTAAGGATGGCGCAGACGGGCCAGTTGCGAGGGCGGGTTAGTGAGGCGCAGTTGATTGAGCTGCTGGAGCAGGTGCGTAGATGTTACTTCATTGGGACTTCTACTCGGTGTTGAGCTGAGGTCAACTGTAGGCGGAAGAAGCGCAGTCGAAGACGGCGAAGAAGGGCGCGATAGTGGTGAGTCCAGCCTGATATGGATTCAGTCTTCAAGGTTGGTCTGACGGCGTACGCCCGCAGTACCAGAGACGAGAGCTGGACGACGACGACGACTTCGATATCTGATGGTCAAGGAAGTTCATTCACTGATGTATTTTGATCCACTCTGTAGCACATTCTTTCTTGCTATTACGACGTGCACGCGCCGCAGTGTGCACCCATACCTCCTGTCGCCAACCCACGCGAGCATTCCTAATCGATGAGCGAGGAACTTCAGGATGGTGTTGACAGTATCGTGCATCGCAGGTTGTCCTCGTCGATCGATACGATGTAAAGGTGATCTTCTGAAGCCCGGATGGCGGTGTGACCAGTACTGCTCTTCGCGCGCCTCACTGCGCAGACGCTGGACTTGCAACCTCGAAGAGCCCCGTGTTTCACGAGACTCAAATTAAATTCGAAAGCTGCTCGTCTGTAAGCATACTTGCTGCATAAATGATCCGGCGACAAACTACACCGCGCTTTCTCGCTTGTACTCGCAACTTCCAGAAACGCGTCTAAGCGCGCCTTATAGTTAGCATCACGTGAACAACTAGCTCAAGGTGCCACGCCGACTACACGCCGTCGCCAATGAGAATGATCCTTGCAGTGTGGTCAGCTGTTGTTGGGGAATGCAGACTATATGTGTGAAAAAGTGTGAAGAGAGCTTGAACCAGGAGAGGGAACAAAGGAAAGCAAAGGGTGGCAGAAATCCGCGGGGTGGCCGAGGGCGCTGTGCACCGGATCGTGGGAAGAAAAGCTTGCGCTGGTCTGCCTCATTGTCGCGTCGCTCGTCGCCCTTTGTCGCTGTTCTCTTGTTCTGTCCCGCCCATATATCCCGCCCCCCGCCTCTACCGATTCCCATCTAGCGCCCGCTGCAAATTATACCATGTCCACAATCAAACTACATCCGTCGCTCCCCGCTCCCGTCGTGCATGCGAGCGTTTCTCTCCAGAGTAAATCTTCCGTCCTGACGGGCGTTCAAGACGCGTATTGGAGCGATGAAGAGGTGCGTTTTCATATGTGGCATCGCTAGACTACCTTACCGACAGGCCATCCTCGTGTGATCTTGCAGGAAGCCGCAGAATGTCCGCTCTGTCTCGAGGAGATGGACGTTTCGGACCTTAATTTCAAGCCATGCCCGTGTGGTTACCAGGTGAGCCTCCCCCTTTTGTTCCCTGCCAGGCGTTGTTCAAACGCTTCCTTATCTCTAGATCTGCCAATTCTGCTGGAACCACATCAAAGAAGTCCTCAACAAGAAGTGCCCTGCTTGTAGGAGAGAGTACTCTGACGAGGTCGTCCAGTTCAAGCCTGTGAACAAGGAAGAGTGCGTGGCGTTTTTTTTTGTATCTCAGGGTCCCAGGCTGACGCCACCCCCTCATCACCTGCAGCCACCGGCGTCTAACCCAGCAGAAGAAACGCAGGGAGCGTGAGCGCAAAGATCTTGATGCACTGGGCCGGCGCCACCTTGCGAACGTCCGTGTCGTTCAGCGCAACGTCGTCTACGTAGTTGGGATTGGCTCTCGATTCGCGAAGGAAGAGGTCCGTCTGAACTATCTCTGTTCCAGTCACACCGATTCTTATACTTGTGCACAGCTCATACCTACACTGCGTTCAAACGAATATTTTGGCCAATATGGACGAATTTCGAAAATCCTGTTGGTGAAACGTACGCCTCCAGGAGGACAAGCTCCTGTGGTCGGGCTGTACATAACATACCATCGCCGGGAGGACGCCGCTCGTTGCATTGCCGCTGTGGATGGGACGGCCTCGCCTGGTGGCGGCAACGAAGTGATGCGGGCAAGCTTTGGCACAACCAAGTATTGCATGGCGTTCCTCCGCGGTGCAAACTGCACGGATCACAGTTGCATGAATCTGCACGAATGGGGAGACGAGAAGGACTGCTTTACCAAGCAGGATCTTACTACTCTGTGGGTCTTGACACTACTGACCAGAGAACAATTGATACGATTCCATTGACAGGCAACACACAATCAAGGACACGGAGGTGACACGGAAAACGGCGGTCCTGGGTAAGAAAGCGGACGATTCGTCTGGTACGTGTGTTGTCTGCCTGACGCATACATCTGACTAATTCGGTCATCAGCCCGTCTACCCCGTTCAGCAGCCTGGGCGAAAGGTGCCAGTATCGTCCCTGCCGCAACTCCCACATCCACGGCGCTACATAATAATACGAACACGACTGCAACGCGGACGGCGCGGCGCGGTGCCACGGGACGAACCCGAACAGGAATCACTGCCAGTACGGGAGAAGCACATGACCTCAATCCAACGCCCAAGGCGAGGGATCAGAAAGGTGCTTCTGCAGCCGCAGCTGTACCGAAGGCGTCATCGGTGGCCTCATCATCGCGGCCTTCAACCCCAGCCGTTGGCGCAAGACCGACGACGCCGGCTACCACTACGAAGACGATCAAGCAGAAAGCGCCACCGCCCCCGCCACTTCCCCCTCGCTCGCCGACCTCTTCCATTGCAGTCGAGTCCGATCTGGGATCAGGATCCCAGGAGGTGCCCACCTCATCAGCAGTGTCGCCCGAACCGACAACGCCCGCAATTCCTCCCGGCATTCCGGATGTTCCTCCCGGCTTGTCAGCTCCCCCCGGCCTGCCTCCTCCCGTTCGTCCCGGCGCAGGCAACCAGACGTACCAGATGTCGACACAGGTCCAGGCGCTCCTCGACGATGTCAAGGCGCGCCGAGAGTCTGCACTTCCTGCTACAGGGATCAGCCCCTTCCCAGATTTCGACCGTACGTTGCAGACGCTCACGGACGGAGATGGCAAGTTTGGTGGCTTCAGCTTTAACCTGGACCCCAAGCTTGCTGGCTCTGAAGACTTGTCCGACATGGGTCCGCCGGACAGTGGTGTGCCATTCTCGGCCAGCTTTGGTGAAGCCTTCGCCGGTCTGCGTGGTGTTCCTCAAGCATCGCCGAATCCGCTCATGAGCCCGCCTGGTTTGGGCTACCCGCCCGGCACTCCTCAATCTCGATTCGACCCGCTTGGCTCCCGGAATTCTCCTAGTGGTGACCGCCAGCCGTCTGCCTCGAGCTTATATACCGGTTCCTTCAACCCCTTCGCCGAGAGTGCCGATGCGGAGGCAGCTGCCGCGCGGCGTCTCGCGTTAGACGACGATCCGTCGCGGAAAATGTCAAGGTTTGGCTTCGCTCGTGGTGGCAAGCAGAGCAGCAACAACCTGAGTTCGACGTCAAGTCCTCGGGTCGTTTCGAGTCCTCTCAGCGCCGCCGAGTCAACGAACCACCATGGGATGTACAGCCCGACAGATGTCGCTTCTCCATCGTCGCCTTGGTCTGCGTACCAGCAACACGGATTCCACCATAACAGCTCGGCTACGAGTTCGCCGTTGGTGACGCAGGCCCAGGCCCAGCCGCATGCGTTTGCGCAGCAGATGCAGCAGCCGTCGGGCAGGTTCCAGCCGTTTGACCAGACGCCGGCTGTTAGCGAGGCGACTTTGAGGGAGCTGATTCAAGCTAGCCATCGTTCGCACCAGTCGGCTCGTGCTACGCCCGGCTTAAGTGGTGAGTTTCCTATTCCGAAATGTGACTATAAATTGTTGACTGTCTACACCCTTTTCTTTCCCATATCTGTACAATTTCAGAGAACGACCTGTACCGGTTCAATGCCAGCCAGCCATTCAACGACCCCGCCATCATGTCTGCCAGCTTCGCATCTGCCTCACACTCCGACTCGCGGTATCAATCACAAGCATCCGATTACCAGCATCACCAACACCAGCATCAGCCTCAACTCCAACACCAGCACCAAATTCAGCAACAACATCAGCATCAACACCAACACCAGCATCAACACCAGCACCAGGGTCAGATGGCCTTTGGACCGCCGCCGGGGCTCCCCTTCCCACCCGGGCTTTCGCCTGGCGCAAGCCAGATGAACTTGGGGAGTGGGATGGACATGACCTCACACGGTGAGTACAGTTTCTGATCACGTCTGGGGAGAGCGTCCCGGGCCTATACCGAGTACCGAGCGCCATGCCTTCTCAGTGCGGAAGTACCCCCATCACTCTTGAGGCAAGCCTCGTCTCCGCGCGCCGCGTTGAATCCCTTTCTTTTTCTCTCCCCTCTCCTCCTTCCCTATCCTTGTCCCCGTCCCGGTGTGGACTATGCGCTGCCCGGAATGCTGACTTATCATCTTTCCTTCCATTTCTCCACCCCGACTTACATTTATTGCCGCTTGACGTACCTTGACGTGCCCACGCATGCAGCGCCAAGCACGACGTCGCCTGCGCCCTCTCCGTCACCCCTCCTCTCGTCCTCCGATTTCCCTGCGCTGACGGCGCAGCCCCCACAGCCATCTACACCCGCTTCCTCCGAGCAAACGCCCGAGTTGCCCGCTGAGGAGACCGACAGCAAGGCGGCGAAGAAGGCGGCGCGCAAGGCTGCTGCCGCGGAGCGCGCGGCGGAGAGGGCGAAGG
The DNA here is from genome assembly GCA_002286715.1 of Dentipellis sp. KUC8613. Classification (NCBI taxonomy): domain Eukaryota; kingdom Fungi; phylum Basidiomycota; class Agaricomycetes; order Russulales; family Hericiaceae; genus Dentipellis; species Dentipellis sp. KUC8613. The sequence goes on from NSJX01000011.1 coordinate 742,980, forward strand.
TTGCGGCGGAGCGGAAGGCGGAGAAGGAGAGGGAGCGTGCGGCGAAGAAGGCGGAGAAGGAGCGGGTGGAGAAGGAGAGGCTGGAGAAGGAGAAGGAGGAGAAGGAGAGGCTGGTGCGCGAGAAGGCGGAGAAGGAGAAAGAGCGGCTTGCTAAGGTGAAGAAGGACAGGGAGGAGCGTGAGCGTGTCGAGAAGGAGAAAGCGGAGAAGGAGAAGGCGGCGAAGGAACAGGCGGCGCGGTTGGCTGAGAAAGAGAAAGCGGCACAGGCTAAGAAGGCGGCCGCTGCGGCCGCGAACACCGCGAAGAAGCAGGCTGGCACCGAGCAGTCTACAAAGGGTGGTCGGGCAGCGTCTTCTGCCGCTCTATCGCCGGCGGCCCCAGCTGCGGTCAGCCAAGGCCCTCTCCTTTCCAAGATGCCTAAGAAGAATCGCCCTGTCGCGAAGCCTATCAAGATTCCCAAGGAGGGCGACGCTGCCGCCGACTCTCCGCCTGCCGCTTCCGCTGCCACTCCGGAGACGCAGCAGACGACGAACGGGAAGACGGCCAGCATCGTTGACTCCAATTCCGCAAGCTCCCGGGGACATTCGGTCGAACGGTCTCTGCCGGCCGAGCCGACCACTGTCGAGGACCTGCTCGCCCAGATTGCTTTACAAGACCCAAGCATGGATCTTGCGAGCCACCCGTTCTTCGACTTGTCCAAGATCAACCCGGCCGCGAAAATGCCCTTGGAATACGGACCGCTCGTACACGCTCTTTCTGCACTTTCCGTCGGTGGTGGTTCATTCGCGAACAGCATGCCCTCTGGTTCCATCGACAACGCCGTTTCTTCATTCCAGCAGCTTCTCGAGACGCTCACACAAACCATCTCCGACCTCCTGCGCCTCCTTCCCCGCACCACTTGGGATGACAGCTCCTCTTTCGACGGCGTCCTCCGCGATATGCTCAAGGGAGACGACTTCCTCGACGAGAATGGCGACGACGGCAGCAAAGACGAAGTCGCCGCACTCACGATGGCGCTCGAACGGCGCGCGCGCTGGATGGAGGTGCAGCTGTCGAAGCTCGAGGAGCTGCACCGCGACATCAACACCGCGGCCGTGCGCGCCGTGCTCTCGTTCAACGACAACGGGTGGGACCCGCACGGGTTCGCGCCGCGCATGGGCAACACGCTGCAGAAGTTCGACACGCTCGGCTTCACAGCTGCCGCGGACGGGCAGGTGCGCGCGATGACGGCGGACGAGCTCGAGGAGAAGCTGCTCGTCGCGAAGGAGGCGGCGGTGTTTGCGGAGGCGGAGGTGCGCGAGAAGATGGAGCAGATGCAGGCGCTCAGGCCGGTCGATGTGGAGTATTGATCGGGGGCCACCGTGGACGATGTCGCTCGACTAGTAGCACTCAAGTAATGTATTCTATTATCAACTTTTTTTTCCTGTCGCTGCTTGTGCGTGCAGAGAGATATGAGAGAAACTGAGGGTAAGTATGTCCGATGGCTGCCAGTGCCGCGCTCGTGACTTTCTCAACGCCTCACGTGAGCTCTACGCGTCCGATGCGAGGTCTAGATCCCGGCCGACGACGCCGCTAGCTTCAAGGGTTCGTTGTCGGGATATATTCAAGGTGCAGAGGTAGCACACAGACTATTCCTAACCACGACCATCCTCCGCCCTCCCGCCCGCCGGCGATGTTCCACCCACCTAAACACCCTACCCTCGCCCTCTCCCGCCGGAAACACCTCACGTTCACCCTCCTGCTCGCCCTCTTCCTCCTCTTCACCCGCCACACCTGGCACACGACCCGCCCACGCCCTCTCGCCCAACCACACACCCTCAACGGCCAGTGGAGAGCTGTGCACGCCGTGCTGGGCGTCGCGGACGCGCATGCCGATACGAACTCGAATGCCGCGCCGGAGTTCACACTCGCACCGCTGCCCTTCGTCCCGCGCTTCGACCTGCGCAAGCGCGCAGCGCTCATCAATGACGCGAAGGGCCGCAGCACGCCGCTGTTCCTCGCGCGCGACGCGATGCGCGAGCCGTTGGCGGACCTGGAGGACATGAGGCGGAGCTACAGGGAGGGCGCGGCGAGGGCGCGTGCACACGAAAGCGCAACTGGGAGCGCAAGGCCAGAGCAGGACGCAGCGGCGCATGCACGGGGCGCGGAGGGGCGCTGAGCGCAGGACAAGAAACCCTGAGGGCTATGCTGTTGATTAATACCACCTACCTACCTATTGCACAGGGTACGCATCTGTCTCGATTTTGCACGGGCATGCAGCGCTAGCGGGAGGTTATCACTGGGACTAGAACTGGGACTGACTGGAATTGTGACTGGGTCATGTATTAGCACGGATCTGTATGTATGTACGCCCGACGGAGGCACATGGGGATGAGAGCGGGACAATGGTCGGGATGTAGATCGGCAGGATTCATTAGGGTCGTCGACTGTGTATGGTGTGGTGTGGTGACGCGTGCAGCGAGATGCGTGGGTCGTGTCATTAAGCGGGCGGGCTCAGGCTTCGATGTTGACGGCGTCCTCAATCGCAGACGGCTGCGAGCCGTTCTTCTCCTTCTTCCATCTTGCAAACTCGTCGAGCATCGACGGCCAGGCCTAGATCGCGTCCGCGTTTAGAGTCACGCGGGGCCTATATGTAGAACAAGGGAGACACGCACCCCGTCGGCCTCGTAATTTCCGAGGTCGGAGTCTACCGTCTGACAGAACTCCAGGGTCTATTTCACAGAAGGCGCAGGTGAACAACGCGCACCATATCAAGACGACAGCGCTAGGGTGCTCACCATAGCCCACAGGTCCTTGTTCACCCCCTTATAGGTGCCGGATTCCTGCATGATGTAAATGAGCCCGCTGCGAGGGTGCACTCCGGTGCGCGTGCCGGACTTACGGTGACAAACTGCATCAGCTCCGTCATTAATGGGTATCGGGGGACCAGCAGCACGGACCACAGCGCGCTGGCCGTTTCCATGTCGATGTTCCGCGAGCCCCTAAACGAGACGCGGAGGGAAGACAGTTAGCGTGCTCCCGTGCGGCAGGAGATGGGTGGACGCACTCTGGCTTCGCGAGTTGGAAGCAGAAGGCGTACATGCTTGAAAATGCTTTCTTCGGATCGCTAGAATATCGTCTGTATCGTGCGCGGTTGTAGGGTTCCGGAGGGATGTCGGCCACCTTTTTCTTCTTGCTTGCGGAGGGAGCGATAGACGATGGGCGGGCTAATGGTGGTTGGTCCAGGATGAGCAAGTCATGGAGTTCGTGCAAACATAGCGATAGTGGCCCGAGGGACGATATTCTAGAGTCGAGAATAAGAAGCGCACGAAGCCCAGCAGAAGTCTAACTCACTGGAGATCATCCATGCCTTTCATCCACTCGTCCTTCGTGAACTTCGCCATTTCCTTGGCCTCAAGCTGCCATGCTAGCAGCAGAGGCATCGCCCCCTCCATAGGTATCTCAGCGTCTCCGAGCAACTTCTCGAATCCTTCAGGACCAATGACAGACGGGTCATCCGGATCGGCATACGTCCCAAACAAAGCTGCAGCCGATGCGTGGTTATAGGTTTCTGGTTTCTACGTGGCAAGACGGTCGGCTTGAAGAACGCCTTACCAAAGCTGTCTGTACTTACCGAGGGGTCGAACTTTGCTGCTTTCGCGATCCTGTTCTCATCATCAATAGGTCTGCTGCAGCACATGAACAGGCGGAAATGCATCCTCGAGGACACGGGATACAGAGACTAAGTCGCTCGCTAGCGGTAGCACGCGTGCGTTCACGTTCGAAATACGCCTGAGTGTGCACGCAAGCACCGCTCAAGAGACGGCGAAAGGTGTGCGCGTGCACGGCTTATGATGGGAAGGAGGAAGAGAGAACATAAGGAAGCTTGGCCGACATACCCTTTTTGGCCATCGGGCTTGGCGGGTTCCTGAGAATCGACGACGGAACGGAATTAGCGCGCGGCAAACTGCGAGCAGCGAAATGGAATTTACGTCATTGGCGTTGTCTGCGCTATTTGTGCAAAGTAGCATGCCGGCATGCGTGCAGGAGAAAGCCCATAGCAACTTCAGTCAGACAGATCATACGGCAGGATCAAGGGAGAGGGACGCACGTAGGACCTGCTTGAGGTACGGGTGGTGCGGCGTTCTTGGCTCTGGAGGGTAACGTGAAATCTGAGTATGGTACACAATAAGCTCACTGTCCGACACGGCCAACTGAACGTGTTTTCCACTCACCAATCAGTCACCGAAACCCCGCATGCGGTGATAAAGTAGTCAAGGAACTCCAAACAATAGCCAGGTCCTTCCGCGCTTACCTTGACTTGGTCGCCTTGGTTGCCTTAGGCTTCGCAGATGCCTTCTTTGGCGCTGCCTTGCTCTTTTTCGCTGGAGGCGCCTCAACAGTATCAATGAAATCGTCCCTGGATGCTGGGGGTCAGCCGGACCCTGAGCAATTCAACAAGCCACTCACGCATGGGAGGCAGGGGTGGTGCTGGTGCTTTCGACAGCTGTAACGTGTGCACAGCTCAGCGACATACAGTGTACTCTCGCGTATCAGACGTACCATCAGACGCTCCTTTCTTTCCTAGACGCGCAGAGCTTCGAGTAGCTCGTGTAGCCGTCGAAGTGGCATCCGCGACGTCTTCTGCGCGTTTTCTCTATAGGAAGGCCAGCCGAAAAAAAGGGATTTATATGAGCGCCTGGATACACACTGCACATAAAAGAATCCTTGACCTTTGGAGGCATATTGGAGGGCGGTATGAACAAGGGATACGCGAACAGGTGGTAGAAGTCGAGACAAGCGCGAGGACGAGACGCGCGCAGCGATGGGAGACGGCATTTTGCGGAACGATCACGTGCCTGAGAACGTGCTACAAATTAGATTAGATTAGATTCGCTCTTTCTCGTCCGATCGAGACGAGTCTTCAGGTTCCTCGAACGCTCCAATCGCTGACTGAGCCCACCGCTCGCTTCCTTGTTCCTACCAGCTACTTGCTGCATCGTTCACATCGTCGCTATGGCATCCGCGTCTTTTAATCCCAATCCGACGCTGATTGCGCCGACGAAGCTCTCATCGCGCAAAAAGCAGGCCGAGCGCCGCTCGCTGTGGGTGGACGATGAAGATGACGATTCCGGACTTGGGTCAGAGGACGAGGAGCTCATCGACAGCGACGAAGTGTTTGGTGAGCATAACACGCCTTGATATTTATCTTAGCGGGCTGACATAGGGCTCACCAGACCTCATCCGGTCTATCAGCGACCCGGAGCACAAATCCATGAGTCTCGAGCAGCTCGCCGTGGTTTCTGCGCCTCAGATCGAAATCTCCAACGAAAGGAACCGTGTGCTTGTCGAGTTTACGCCGACGGTTCCGCACTGCGGCATGTCCACCTTGATTGGTACGCCCGACCGATGTGTCCGACAGGTATAGAACGAAGACTGAGTTGCGTGCTACCAGGACTTTCGATCCGTGTTCGCTTGCTCCGCAGTCTGCCTAGCAGATTCAAAATTGACATCAAGGTCAGGCCTGGCTCGCATCAGAGCGAGCAGACCGGTGAGTCGTACAGCGATGATTTGACATCTGGGACTAGCTTTCTGACTTAGCCTGTCCAGTGAACAAGCAACTCAACGACAAGGAGCGCGTCGCTGCGGCGCTGGAGAACCCTGCGCTCCTAGAGGCACTCGAGACATGTTTAGAGACGGCGGGCAGGCGCGGTCGACCAGCAGACGCAGCATAATGAGAGAAGAGGAGTCAAAGGACGGATCGCGGATATATTTATCATGTATTAGTATGAGTATGAGTAGCCTTCGTCGTATGCTTCATCGTCGTCAACGTCACCAAGAACCAGCCAACTAAATGCAAAGGGGTCGTATGGTACAGAATCCGGACCAAGTAACAGGCATGCTCACAGGCGAGTTGACAGCCAAGCCATTGCGACTCGGCCGCCCCGTATTACGCCAGGACACACACCCGTTGACCCAAGCACCTGCGCACGACCGGGCGGCAGGCCAGCTGCCGCCCGACAGACCCGTCCAGAGTGCAAGAGCCGGGAAAGCGAAGACAACGAACGGGCGCGCTCGCAGGCGAGCTCACGTCCAGACAGTGCGTACACCGTCCGGACGCTCCATGTGACATGTTACGCAAGGACACGCACCCGTTGACTCGGCGCCTGCGCACGACCGGCGGGCATACCAGATACCCACCGACAGACCGTCCAGGACGCGCGAGCCGAGAAAGGGACGAAACAGGGGAGGAAGGGGGATGTGGGGTGGATGCGAAAGAAGAAGAGATGTGAGATGCTACAAAGAGACGAGAAATATGTGGGGTGGGGGTATGATAATGATACAGTGATCAGTGTGATACACGATGCGATGATCAAGAAAGAGGCGCGATGATAAGAATGGGAGAGAAATATGAGATGAGAGATGATGAAACACGAAAGCCGAGAACGAGGATTGCAATGATGCGTGGATGAGAGAGAAATGTGGTGAGATGAAACGAGACGAGGAATGCGGGTACGGGAGACAGAGAGACAGAGAAGGAAACGAGGCAGATCTAATCATCCAGGAGGAAATCCCAATCGATCGCCGGCTGGCGCTCGCGGTTCTTGTGCGCGACATGGGTGCTGCTGCTGCGTTTCAGCAGGCGGCGCCAAACCTCGCGGCTGGCCTTCTCAGGGGCGCCCTCGGCGACGTCCCACATGCGGAGCGTGATAGGCCCAAGCGCGAAGACCTCGACTTCGTCGAGGCTGTCGCCCTCGCCCTCGGTGCTCTGCATGCGGGTGGAGGATGTGAAGCGGACGCGCGGCAGGATGTGGTTGGAGAAGCCCGCGGAGAAGGAGACCTTCTGGCGTTGGGTATCGGGGGAGGGTATGCGGATGATTCCGGAGAAATCGGACGGCAGGTAAAGCGTCACCGGCGCGGCGCTGGAGGAGTGCACCGCCAAAAAGAATGGAGAGCGCAGGGAGCGCCGGCACTAGATAGACAAAGGTTAACTTCGTGTTTCACCGTGGGCCACGTCCCTGGAGGTACGCACGACTTTCGCCTTGATTTCGTGGCGTTCGCTGTGGACGTACATCTTCATGCGATGTCCGACAGGCTGGTTGTGCGCACGGTAGTGCGGGAGGGTCAACGAGAGGTCAACTGGACGATCGTCAGAATCGACGAAGAAATCCCATTGCTGATGAGGCTGATAGTGTACTTTGTGGGTGCCCGATGTGTGATCGAACTACATCGGGTGAGAGGTGAGCCAAAGAGGAAGGCGAGGAAAGCTACTCACGTATTTTGAGCCCTCCTCTGTAGAGGATAGGGACGATGACTGGTGGATGGGATGCTCGTCAGCGCCACATGCGATAGGCCATCGATGGCGAAGAACGTACCGAACTAGGGCTTAGCGGAGATGTACTGTACGGATGCATTTGTCTAAGGATGCGAGAAGAGGGAAAGGAAGGGAAGAGAGGGAGAAATGCGAAGGGGGTACGTTCTCTGAAGTTGGGGGAAACATGAGGGGCGAAGGCAAGGGTCTATATAGGCGACGGGGTGAGCTAGGGCCTGAGTCTTGTGCTGATTTCAAGGATTACGAGTATCCCCATAAGGAAAACCTTGTATTCCGAGAACAATAGGATGTCCCAGCGCCTATGGTTACCGCACTGATATGGCCGCCCTCTTGTTCCTTCCATTCTCCTCTTATTGTTCTGCACCCATATGGCATGTGCTGCCTTGTCCCAAATCAAGGCCCGCAGGTCACTGGGCCCGTGCTACGTAGTGCTTCTCGCCATGCGGCAACCGGACTGCTCGGATGCGTAAACCGTGTCCAGTTTTCGCCGGCTTTGTGCTGAAGATCCCTCGCGCATGACGGCTTCTCCTGCAACAGCAGCTGTTGTCCTAGCAGGTCCAAGCGCCCTATCCTTGGACACGTGTTGCCCCTCGCGGGTCTTCTGTCCCCGTGGTAGCGCGCCTCCAGACACCGGACGGGGGAATTGACCGACAGGGCAGGCAATCGCTCGCCGTTGCTGAGCTCTCCAGCACCGCATAGCGACGTTGGCCTGGTGAGTGTGCACATCCCAATGCATTCTATGTAAATTTTATATGCAGGGCATTGAGGAGCACGCGCGATTGCACGGTGGTCGCAGTTCGTTGCTATTCGCCAGCAGTATGTTATACGGTCGCCCGTGCGATCGCACAGCATATCTCCCATCACCACATACCACTAGTACTGCCCACACGAGGCTGTTTCAATGCATTTGAATAAGGGGCAATTCAAGATTACCGTGGATTTGCTTGATTAGGCGAGACGAGCATCGTTGCAGTGTTATCGCGGAATCGAATTCGAAGGCGCCAGAAACGCTGTAGGAGACCAGGTTTTGTAATCTCCTTGGGTATCTCAGCGCCTACCTATACTTACCCCACCCCGCAGCCTCATACCGCCCTCCCACACGGCATTCAGGTTGACCGGGTTCCCTCCTCGGCACTGGCTGACGCCCCATCCTGAAGGCAATGCTTCCAGGTGGTATAACATATGCGCAGCAGAGACGAACGGTATCGCGTTCTGCTCCCAGATGAAATGTGAGTTCTCGGATATCTCATGTCCCATCTCGTCGATCGGCCAGTGATTCTCCATGATGCAATCTGCCAATCACCTAAAGCCGTCCTGCGCGGGTTGCGTTTCGCGGTCATTTCCATCGCGGCCGAGTTCCTGGTTGTCCTTCGCCTGTCAGCTAACATTCTGTTCAACACTCTCCGGCGTTGGTTCTCTTCTAGGTGCTGTAGGGATCATATGTAACAGGGTGTAGTCAGGCCTGGGAGGCCCCGCGGATCAAGGATTCTATCGATGGGGCACCGGAAGCTAGAAAGCCGACGGTCCTCCAGCGTTTCGCAACTTGACCGCGTCTCTCCTCGAGCGTTTGAGTTTTGAGCTCATATCGCTCGCACAAACTCTTGGAGCGCGGACGCTCTGGTCGATTAGGCTTGTCTCCGACATTCTGCGAGGTGCCTGGGCTCAAAAGACTCGCATTCATGGGCGAACATCAAAACAGATCGTAAGTACAAATATAGTAAGGTACGGCGCTTGAAACATTACAACATAGAGACCATAGTACAGTATAGGGCTACAAAAACGAAGCACAAGTCCGGCGAGTATGAAAACATAGAGCAATCTCACAAGAAACGAGAGCGTGTGGCCTTGAGGGTCTTGCGGGAGAGCCATCCTGATCCCAAGTGATACCACTGGTCCTTCACAATCTGCCCTCCGTCATCCATGAGCAGAATGACCTTCCCGCGCGTCTGGATGACCAGCTCATCCTCATCGTCCCCTGCCACATCGCCCAAGCGGATGTCCCCCGCCTTGATCCGGCGACGGATTGCCTGGGAACAAGAAAACGGGCGCGCGACGTCGGCGAATTCGGTGCTGGAGACGCGGCGGGGGGCATGGACGTGAATAGTGCCACGGAAGTTCGACGGGAGCACGAGGGTGACGGGATTCTTGCGCGCGCGGACGGTCATGTGAATGAAGTGGGACTCGGCGCCTGGCAAGCGACGCTGGATCGGGAGTAAGTCCAAGTCAGAATGAAGGCCCGCGAAAGAAGCTGGAAGTGTCACGCACGACTATGGCCTTGACCTTCGCCTTGTAGCTCCACACCTCGATGAAACTCTTGGCCAAATTCTCCTCCTTATCCCACGGGAGACGAGTCGCCACCAAGAGGTCCAGGTTGAGCGTGCCGCGCCTTCCGATGAACTTGGTGACCGGGCCTCGCTGGTCTCCCAGCACGCGTTTGGTCATAGGCACGACGACGTCGGTCGTGATCGAACGCTTCTTCTTCGGAATGCTGGGGTGCACCGGGCGTATATCGAGAACGCGGGGCCGCGCCAGGCGGACTTCGGGGACGCGGGGGCGCACCAGGCGGACGTTGGGAACGCGGGGGCGCGCAAGGCGGACATCCGGAATGGAGAATGACAACTTGACGAAGCGGGTGTCGCGCCGGGGGACACTCGACTTGACGTCAGGTTGAATGAGTGGAGTGGATTCGTCCGTGTCCATGGCGTCGTCCGCTCTGCGGGCGATGCTAGACAGGAAGGACGATCCAAAGAGCTAGGGTCATGAGCATCGCGCCCCGCGTCCGAAAACAGGAGTGCGCTCACCGATAATTTAGATTGCCTGGTCATAGTGGAGAAGTGGGATAGTCGATGATAGCATACGAGGAGGTGTATTAGTGGGTCATTTATACTCGAGCACCGCACGACAGCAGTGGCGTGTCTTCAAAGGGCATTGTGGACTGCAACAGCAACTGAACAAAGGGCTCGGATATGTTCCGCCAATCTCCGAAACCACGCTAGATTGGAGGACTTGACACGCACAGCTCAAAAGGCTCGCGAGAGAAAGCAAGGATTCTGAAGATGGCTAGGAGCTGTCGGGTGGACTGAGCATATGCATACCTGTCATCACGCCTTTCAAACTCGAGCGCGGTCTTATCAGACCCACGGTCCACCGCTGCCGCGGGCGTAGGCTGGGGCCACAAAGATAACCCATTTTTGGCGGGGAAAAACATGAAGCTCTTCAGTTCATCAGCTAGTGGGATCATAAAAACTTCCATCCATCAAGCTGAGGTGTCCGAGAGGCTAGCTCGAGCAGACGAATAACGCGGTCGAGGTGGATCAGTGGATTCCCATTGAGCTGGCAAGGCTCGAACGGGTAGAACAGACTTCTACAGCGAGAGAGAGAGACGACTACCCAGTAATATAGCACGTTGAACAGCTAAGAGACTTGCAGGGATATACCAGGGTGTGCATTTGGTGCAACAGAATAAGTCCGTCATTGGTTTAGAAGGCCGGGCCACCGACGGAGGTTGAAGCGGAAGGAAATCTGAGATCTGAGATCTTCCTCTTCTTGTCAGACTTTATTCTGCCTCCGTCATGAACCAATCGCTGAAGATACTCCTCCCGCAGGCATCTTCACCCGACGACTCGATATCATGTCCCGTATGGTATCCCTTTCCAAAGGGAGCACTCCTACTGCTCAAGGGATCGGAAACGATACGGGTTACTTGCGAGGCAAGTCAATGTCTCCGGGTTCCTAGCAGCATGAAACGTGCGCATGCAATGGTTTGCGGCGTTGATGCGAAAGGTCGGTTTTTGCGTACCATGATTTATCCCCCACTAGCTTCTTGATGGAGGCACCATGGATGATGATTTCCGCACGTGCTACAACCACACCAGCGATTCAGGCTTGCTGTAACTCTTCGTGCGCATCTCAATCCCCTTCATCATGAGTGACTACTCCTTTCGTCTTTTAGTTGATGGTGATTTTCTCATGCGGGGATGTGCATTCATTCTCCACGCCTGGCCTTGTTGCAAGGACATCACGAGAGTTGGCACTTCCCGACTCGTCCTGCTCCATGGACACGCTTTGTTTCTGCCGAAACTGGTTTGCTGTCGATGCCGTATACGGAGCCCGATCCTCCTGATTTTGCAGATCCACAGAAGCCACCGAGCGACCTGGTGGGCATGCACTATGCATCTTCTGTTTTGCCGCAGGTGATGAGCATATGATGCTCCTCCGACTCTAATCAGCGGACGGGGCTTTCCTATATATACTCGAGAAAAGCATACTCCCAAGGCACGGCAGATAAGGAGGTCTCCTGCTGCATGATTCTCGTCTTTTTTGCCAGGATACCAGCCAGCTCTTCTCATTGATACGCCCACCTCTTCCTTGCCATGGTTTCTCTCGCACCCCGCTTTGCTTTCAGAGAGGACGTCTTGCTCCCTGAACTCATCCTTCGCACGGCGATTGCTTCCCCCGACCGTGTTGTCTGCCTCTCTCTTGACGACCTTGGTCCTGACCATAAGCCCACCTTGACCTCCGTCACCTGGCGCCAACTCTTGACCGACATCCTCGATGCCGCTGACTTTTTCATGGAGTCGTTCTCCAACGGCCCTCGCAAGGCAGGGGAGCCAGAGATGATGGTCGCAATTGTCGCTCGGACCAACTACCAATACTATGTCACGATGCTTGCCCTTGTCATGCTTAGATGGACGGTACGTGAATGGGAATGACTTGATCATTTCCGTCGACGTTAATGACATCATAACTAGGCTTTCGTTATTTCGCCCCGCAATTCTTCGGCTGCAGTCAGCAGTCTCATACAGGCCGCTGGCGTGACGAGAATGGTAGTGGATGCCGAATATGCTTCTCTTGGAGCTGCTTCCGCAGACCCTTCTACCACTATCGTCCACTTGTCCGGACTTGACGCCAGGAAGACTTCAAAGACGGCCAAGGACGGGCTCTCCCACTGGCAAGAATTCTCTGATCTCGGGAAATTAGACGAAATCACGACTAAGGAAGAGGTTCTTCACACGGCGGTCTGTTTGCATAGCTCTGGCTCGACTGGTACGTTAGCATTGTCACATGAAGCGTTAAATCATCCCCATAAAGCATTGTTGTTGCAGGCCACCCCAAAATCGTTCGGTGGTCGCATCGAATCATTCTCGACACCATGGCCATGTTCGTATCTGCGGATGTAATCACCCCCAAGTCCACGATGTACTCCACCCTGCCGTTGTCGCACGTGAGCTGTATTTTCCCACCGCTAGCCTTGGTCTGCCGTTGATATCTATGGTGCATAGTCGATGGGCGTTGCTTACTCTCTCAGCACGCCTTTAGCATTCGAAGGTGTGTATACTTTCATCAACACAAGACAACCGCCCTCCGCTTCGGTCCTCTTGCGCCACTGCTCTCTGCTGGAGCTGCCTTCCGTGGAAATTCTCTGTCCCGGCAGCATTTTGGAAGATGTCGTTAGCGGGGACTCGAGAGAAACGGGAGTCCATGTACGTCGTTCTTCCATGTTTGTCTCTTTATACTCTGACAGTCGCGCAACAGCTCCTTAGACAAGTCCGTACAGTCACCTATGGCGGATGCGGTCTTCGTCAAACCACAGGTGATTTACTGTCGAAGGAGGGCGTCGTCCTGGGACTTATGTATGGCAGGTAAGATATCGCGATACATCTCGTATTCCCGCGTATTGACGAAGGGCATTCGCTGCAGTACCGAGACGAGAGCCTTGGCCTTCACAAAGACGACAAAATCATCCGAGCCCGGAGACTGGCAGTATATCGAATTGCTTCCGGGCTTCAACTACCACTTGAAGCCGTTCGGAGAAGGCGAGATGAAGGAACTGGTCGTTGTGGTGTGTCAATACTTCATATCCCCATTAATCCATCACGCTTGATTGTTGATGTATCATGGCGTTTATAGCCCGACGTGTTCTCCCCGGCAACCTTCAATCACAAGGAACCCCATGGATGCGCCACCGGTGACGTCCTCTCCCCTCATCCAAGCAAGGAGGGTCTTTGGAAGCATGAAGGGAGAGCTGACGACGTGGTAAGATATCCCGTGCCTCGGTCAGAAAATATGCGAGCTGAGGCGACAACAGACAGTTCTCAGCAATGGCGAGAAGACCGACAACAATAAACTGAGTACGTGCGCCGTCTTTCCTTATGCTTCTACCTCCTATTAACGCATTTATCTAAAGCCGAACTCCTGCGCCAATCGCCGCTCATCGAGAATGCGCTCATATTCGGTGCTGGCCAGTTCATGAACGGCGTTATCGTTGCACCAGTAGACCCGATTAATCCCTACACCCCACAAACCGTATCAGCCTACATCGACACAGTCTGGCCCTACATCACAGAAAAAGTCAACCCCAGCATCCCGCAGCACTCGAGGCTCGTCCGCCCGCTCGTCCTGGTCGTAGACCCCGCTCGGCCTCTGCTGATCACGGACAAAAACACTGTCAAGACCAGGCTCAGCATTGCGCTCTACCAGAATGAAATCGACGCCGCCTATCGTCGGTTCGAAGAAGTTGGCTTTGACGAAGCCGTGGCTCCTGGCGAAGACCTTGCAGACGACACCTCGCGCTATATCCGCACAGCAGTCTCCAATATCATCGGCCGGAAGGTTGACGACTCGGAAGACCTGTTCAGCGCAGGACTTGACTCGTTGCTCGCCATGCGAGTGCGCGCAGCCGTTACGCACGCTCTTCGTCGCGCAGGGAACAATACAGACGTCCCGCGGAACGTCGTATTCAATAACCCGACAGTCTCAGAATTGATGGACTACGCGCGCGGTCAAGTTAGCTCCCGACCTTCGAGCTCTCAGAGCAACTTCGATGTCGAGCAGCAGATCGAGGACATCATCGAGGAGCACCTCGCTGATCTTCCGGTGCACAATCCGGTTCCTGGAGTGGAACGGCTGGTTGGGGACGTCTACGTCGTGACAGGGACGACAGGCTCGCTTGGTTCCGTGTTCGTGTCGAGGTTGTTGGAGAAGCCGGAGGTCTCCAAGGTGTACATGCTCAATCGGCGTCATAAGGGTGAGAGTCTGCGGAAACGGCAAATACGGGCCTTCGAGGATAAAGGCCTCGATATTGACGCGCTGGAGCTGGCACTGGAGACAGATCGGGCACAGCTCCTCCAAGTTGATCTCACCCGCAAGGACCTAGGACTCAACCATCGTACCTACGACCAAGTACGTCCCTGCACTGGCATCATTCATCTCAGAGTCCCGCTGACCACCCATCACAGCTCCGCACACAAGCAACACACATAGTCCACATCGCCTGGCTGCTCAACTTCAACCGCATCCTCTCCTCCTTCACACCCCACATCGCCAGCACGCGACACCTAATCTCACTCGCGCTCGCCTCGCCTTTCCAGCGCTCGCCGCACCTCACCTTCATCTCGTCCATCGCCGCCGTCGGCGCATGGCCCTTCCGCGCGCCCGTCCCCGAGGCCGCGCTCATCCGGCCGACCGCGTGCCTCCCGCAGGGCTACGCGCATTCCAAGTTCGCAGCGGAGCGCGTGGTCGAGGAGGCCGTGGTGCGCGGGACGGGGCTCAGTGCGGCGGTCGTGCGTGTGGGCCAGCTGGGCGGTGTCGAGGCGACGGGCGCGTGGGCGCGCACCGAGCATGTGCCGGCGCTGATTCGGTCGTGTGCGCAGGTGGGTGTCGTGCCGAAGGACCTTCCAGTAAGTCAGCCCTACTTTTGCAAGTAAAGAGCATATGTTGATAACGAGCCATGCCGTCTGTAGGATGCACGCTGGCTGCCCGTGAACGTTGCAGCCGACGTCCTATGCTCGCTCGTTGCAGAAGCATCGAACCCCGAGTCACGTCGGTACTCAGCGCCGACATTCTACCACCTCGAAAACGCGCTCTCTACGCCCTGGTCGCTCGTCTCCAGCGCAATCGCCTCGTCTCTGTCCGCCAGCGGTAAGCCCGCACGCCTGGTGTCGACGTCCGAATGGTTGCGAGGCGTGCGTGTGCGGCCGGAGGACCCTGTAGCGCCGCTGCTTGAGTTCTTTGAGAGCTATGCGCGCAGGCCGATGCCTGTGCTGGATATGTCGCAGACGCGGGGTGTGGTGGGGACGAGGGTTGAGTGTGGTGTGAGTGAGGAGTTGGTGAGGAGGTACGTTGAGTATGCTTGTCGTGGGTGATCGAAGAAGGAAGAGTCTTGGGTGGTCGTTCTTGGAGTATTCTTATCCGTTCTTATGTATCAAGGGCTGCTGTTATTTATGCACGACTCATGTCATCCCCAATTGTCCTCGTAGTGTCCGTGTAACACAACATATATCCCAATGTACATAAATCCGTCCGATACAGGAAAACATCTCACATACATGTCACTTCTCCTGTGATGAATCGAGGTCGATCACTTCCTTCGCCTCGTTCCCACCGGCTGCAGATGTGCCTGTTGTCCCTTCCTCGTTCTCTGCATGGTCACTTGCAGGCCGTCTAGCCTCCGGCACGCCCTTGCGCTTCCCCGATTCCCGGGCCTGGGCGACGAGCTGGCTGAATTCGGACCTATGTATGCGCTGAAACGGTCCCAATAACCACCACGTTCATAACCGCGAACAGAATACCGTTCAGCCATACACGTGCAGCGCACGAGGTGGACACACGCACCTGGTGCTCGGCGGGGTCCTTCACCGCGCTCTTCTTCGTCGCACTTCGCCGTTCCTCTTCCCACCGCTTTAGGTCGAGTTTGAGTTCAGCTATGCCCTTGCGGTGGGCGGGGCTGCGATCGATGTTGGCGTTGTATATTGAGACCCAGCTATACAAACATCTAAATGTGAGGGCATGCAGCTTACGTTGGGGCAGTGAGACCGACCGCGTGTGCCGCGCTATGAGTGTATTTCGGTCGCCTGCCACGGGCAACTTATATTCACCCAACAGCTCACGTAGAGCCTTATCCTTGAGCACCGCATAAGATGCTTTAGGCAACGGATGACCATCCACTCTGAACGTCCAAAAAATCAGTAAGCATTACACAAACTTTGAAGTCATGAAAAGCGCACTTGTCCTTCCCCTTCCTACCCCCACCTGCAGGACCATTGAACAATTTCGACCATGCTTGCTGCTGCTCGGAGCGCGATGACGGCGCGCTCTTGCGTATTGGCTGCGGTGTCTTGCAGCCGCTGTCCAGATGCTGATTGATCTCGTCAATAGGGGTAGGTTTTGCACATACTGGACAGGTGACCTGTTCGGGCTCTGTAACCTGTCAATATATGCGTTCCGAGACGAATTGGTGATATGTATGCGTACCCGTCGGAGGCTCCGTCACAGACGACGAACGCAGCTGCATCTCGGTATCACTCCCCGAGTCATCCTCCTCATCCTCGTCTTTTGACGATGCGGCTTTGGGGAACAACTTGCTATTCCCTCCGCCGCGACGACGTGGCGTCGACGGCCCCGCCACAGGCGCGGAGTCCAACAGCTGGATGTCGGAATTATCGTCATCTTCCGGGCTGCGTTTGCGCTTCTTCACAGACCTGCTCCCGCTGGACTTTGATTTCGTTGGTAATGAAGGACGCGTCAGGCGCGTCTCCTCTTCTTTCGAGAGTCGCAGGACGAAGTCCCTATATGCGCGATTATGCGTCAGGGTAGTCTGAAACAGAGGTATAGAGTGCCACGTACCGTGCATCTTTCCATGCAGAGACCACCTCCTCCATATACGGGTTCACGCGCAACTGCGCCTCACTTGTCTCCTTCCTACACGTCGGACACTCCGCCTTAGTCAGAATCTCCGTCCGCGTGCACTATCACCATAACACAGATGAGATCACGAGTTGCAAAAGCCGCATAAGAACGCACCAAAGAGCAAAAACAGTGCCCACACGCAAGCACGACGGGCGCGTCGTATAGCTCGCTGCAGATCTTGCACCGCAGCGCGCTGTCAAGCTCGCGCAGGCCCGGCGCGACGCTGCGCGGCGGAAAGTCGGTAGGGTCGGGTATGTCGGCATTGAGGAGGTCCTGAAGCGCGTTTTTGACCATCGTTGTGGGCGATGGTGGGGAGGTGTGGTGGGCGTTGGCGGCAAAAGACGCGCGAGAGTCAGACGCGTCAAGTGCAACAGCCGCCCGTACGCGTGATTAGCGCGCGCACGTGCTTTCGACGAATCCCATTGGCTCTCGGGCTCTTTGAGTCGGCCCAACTGAAGGTGTGCTCTCAATACAATTGTATCCCCCTTCCATTCGGAACGACGTGGTCAAATGGAACGGTGAA
This sequence comes from Dentipellis sp. KUC8613, assembly GCA_002286715.1. Classification (NCBI taxonomy): domain Eukaryota; kingdom Fungi; phylum Basidiomycota; class Agaricomycetes; order Russulales; family Hericiaceae; genus Dentipellis; species Dentipellis sp. KUC8613. Next base: position 760,502 of record NSJX01000011.1, read on the forward strand.
ATTGGAGGTACAATCTAAACGCGCGGCCCGACATGAAAAATTGGTGCTACAGCGCTGCGACCATTTCGAGCGAGCCCTCTCTCTCAGCATTTCGACTTACTCATCGTCTAGCCGTAAATACGACAGGCCATGTGGTCTGTAGCTCCAGGGAGGGTCTCCAATACCGACACACGCGTGGTATAAGCTGAAGCGAGGGCTATATAGCACAAACCTACGTAGATGTGACCGTGGTCTCCGAGTCACTCGCCGAGGTCTCATGTCTGCTGCCTCTGAGGCGCCTTCGAGTGAGTCGGGGGGTCGGTAAGCATGTACACCCATGGACGAGCGAGTGGCCTTCTGGGGTTCATTCGGTATGTCAAGGTAAATTTGACACGCTCGAAGGCCTGGTCCACAAGGTCTAATATGGGCAATTGATCCACAGACATCTCGTTGGGATGGGGGGCAGCGGTCAGCGTGTGTTCGCCGCTCGTATTTGGTTTCAGGTATACCCCGTCGTATTAGGGTGTACCTACTTTCGTTGCCTGATGGGCGCACAAGAGGTCAAACGATTGCCTGAATTCGTGTTAGTCGTTCTACGCCGTGCAGCAAATCACCTACGTAAATCAGTTAAATCGGGGAAAGACACCTCTCAGGCTTCTGAGGTGATGTTAACGGCACGGAGACGTCTGAAATCTGATAGAAAAGTCAGTATGAAGTCCGAGGAAAGGAGAGTGAACGAGCGTCTATCAACGATGACTGTGCGTGGAGGATGCATGGGCGCCTATGTCGGCGAGGCCAAGAAGACGGGCGCTTGCAGGAGAGGATAAGACACTGATGACCAACACAACCTCATCTTTCCCTCGTCCTCGCCATCTCGCGTCCTCTTGAAGGTGTCCTGCCATGTCTTCAGCTCTTGCCCCCATCCAGGCCGTGTACGATATCACCCTCCAGCCGATTGGCTTCCTTAGCTGGCTCGGCGCGTCCGTGTCCTGGTTGGATCTCCTTGGTGCATTCCGTCTCGCAGTCGTCCTGCGCCAGCTGCGCGAGGGCACGCACAAGGAGTATATACGCACAGCGGATGGAGACAGTAGTGGGAGACCTGGGAAGGACCGCGCTCCGCCCGAGCACCGCGGCCGGGTGCGCGACATCGCGACGACGCTCGTCATGGTCTATGGCGGCGAGGCGGTCATCGGTGTGTGCTGCGCTCTCCCGGTACCGTGCTGATCTGGACAATCTTCCTGTCTCTCCGCTGCGCCTTAGGGCCATGGCTTGGCTTCCAGCCCTCCTTCCTCGTGGACGGTGTCATCCCCATGACTTTCCTCGCCGCCCACGCCCTCGTCGAGCTCCTCCCCTCCGTGCCCGACGCCACGCTCGCCTTGGAGACGTTCACGGCCATCATCGACGCGTTTACGCGTGCAATGCTCCTCTGCGACTTCATTCCCAAGATCGTCACGCGCCACATCTCGCCCGCCGTGTCCGAGTCGCCCTGGACGCTCCTGCTCACTGCCCTCGTGCGTCGCGTCCCCTCTGTCCGATGGCTCCGTGCTTACCGTCTCCCAGATCACCGCGAACGCAGGGCCTTTCTTCACGTTCTCATTCTCTCTCCTGCAGCCCACGCCGGTGTCGCTCACCACGCCGCCCGAGCTGCTGCCCTACGGCTGGACGTCGACTGACCTGTGGATCGCGCCGCTCGTCTCGGGACTGTACGCAACCCTCACGCACGCGCAGCCGTTTTTCGCCGAGCTGCACACCCTGCTCTTCACGTTTTTCTCGCCGCTCGGGCTCGCCCATATGAGCTACCCTTCATTGGGCAAGGATCCAGTCGTCGAGAGCGCCACTGTCGCCGTCGTAGACCCCGAAACCGCACGAGCGGTGTGCGTGCTCGTGATGGCCACCGCGTTCGTGACGCGCACCGTGAAGAATTTCGGGCCTGGCGTGCTGTGGGATGCGCCCTCCACGACGCAGGAGCACGTGAAGGATAAGCAGCACACGAAACTGGCCCAGCGTACCCGTAAGTTCGGCCACGGCGCTTTCTCCCCTCTCGGCTGACCGCCTCTGTTCGCCAGATGGAGGAAAGAAGACGAAGACGCAATAGACACCCATGCTGCCACGGTCTACGATCTACGATCTCCCATCTGCTATCAGCCATCGCTATCGCACTGCTACTTATCTACGAGAATCAATCTATACACACCTAGATGGTCGACGTCGACGTCGTAACGCCTGGTGCTACGCGAAGACTGGTGCACGTTCGCCCGCCCGCGAGTAATGTTGTTAATGAGTACATAACTCCTTATACGGTATCTATTATGCTTGAAAGATCGTTACATCCAGTCCTAGCTCCAGCAGTGTCACATAACCGCGTCCCAGACGCAGCGAGTTTGCGTTGCCACGTCGTCTAGCTCCGTTTCTGTGTCACCGCGACTTTTAAGCTTTGGGCGTATCGCGATCGATGTCCAACGCGGCTCCGAGGTCTGCCTTTTCTAGTTTTCGCTCCCAGCGCTTACCACACTCCTGCCAGCACAGATCTAACTGCTTTGCTCGGAAGGCGTCCGATCGTGAATGACGTCGAGGATCTTGGGGTCGCAGCCCACAGGCAGCATGCGCACAAGTGGGATCCGCGGGAAGTAGAGGCCAGCTTCCGCGCTCGTGGGATTGGCCAGGCAGAAGTGCCACCCGCGCTCGGTCGGCGGGTAGACGCAGGCAATGGGGGCGAAGCCTCGAGGGCAGGTCTGCGTAAGGCAGCAGGTCAACGATCCTGATTTAGCGACTATGAAGGCTGGCGCTGACCTTGTCTAGCGCATGGATCCCATACCACTTCTCCGTCATGTCGTATACGCGGCCGTCCTTTGCGCGCAGCTCGTCCACGTGCAGCTCGTACGTGCCGAGGTAGTGGTGCCAGTCTAGGTCCTCATCGTCCTGAGCAAACACGTTCAGCTGCACACCCGTGCCCGGTGGCCGCATGCTGGTGAGCAGAACGGGCAGCATCGCGGGAGGAGTGGCGCTGGCTCCGGATTCGGATCCGTAACGGTAGAAGAAGGCGTACTTGTTGAGCGTGTCGAAGATTTTGAGAGAGAGAGGGTAGAACGCGCCCGCGCGGCCCTGCGCGAACGCGGTGCCCAGCGAGGCGGGTTCGTATGCGCCGTGCTCTTCGCAAAGGGCGACGACGGTGTCGCGGGTGATGGAGAGTATCGGGTAGCAGACATCACACTTATCGTCCTTCCAGCGCAGAGTCACTGGTCAATACAGAAGGCTATCGTGGCTGTATCGGTACGTACCAATTGGGGGGACGACTACGCCCGTCTCTTATAGGAATGAGCTTAATGACTAGGAAGGCGTAGAGGCGTACTGCAGGACGAGCTGCCACGCCTCACTCCTATGCCTGAGGTGCAACTTGGATGCTGGATGAGGCGCACCAAACTAGGTGTCACAGTTTTTTTTTTTTTTTTTTTTTTTTTTT
>NSJX01000110.1:0-30948 GCA_002286715.1 Dentipellis sp. KUC8613
GGGGGGTCTCTTGAAGCACACCGTGCACTACACAAGACTCAGTTATATTACTGAAGCGTGCGGTATGCGAGGTGTACAAAGTTAGAGATGCGCGCCCTAGTGGGCGCGCGTACAATATATAGGTGGCTGGCTCCGGTATTAAACCGGAGCCCGAAACAAGCAAGACGCGTCGTACGAATATGGAAGGTGATTATATAATACGGAGGCGTTACAATGTGATCGTATTCCTGATACGCGTGACCATCTCGGAAATTCGAAATTCGTTTCGTTCTACTGTGTACGTGACGCGACTCTGCCTGCAACTCGTCGACGTCTCTAAGCCCCATCGCACCAAGCCTGACACTTCTCAGGGCCGCTCATAAAACTCCATATGATCAGTAGATTCGTCTTTTCGCCTTTGAAGCTGCGTATACGCCATGCAAGATTCCAGTCCACCGGGAGCTTTCTCCTTCGCGAACCTCCAAGCTCAGCTCCTCGACAGGTGCCAACGCCTCTAGCCTTCGTTTCAGCTTCAGGGTGGGATACGAAATCTGCAACAGAGTACGTCTTCCGAAAGCTTGTGAGATGAGGATTGACTTGGACTACGGAACCGTTGTAATGCGAAGCCTGAGTGCTGTATCGTCGATGTTCGTCGAGAATGGCTACACCTGCATGGAGATCGACCTATCATTTCCTCCAAAAGACACAGAGCTGCGTCGGACTTCCCAAGGCCTCATGAGACACTTCGAGACTGGTGCGCCTGTCCGGTCAAACACCCCATCCGTATCTCAATTTGAACCCACTTTGCACACACAGAGCTCGCATCGCATCTCCGCTTCGCGACCATGTCAGCAAGCCCATTTCCGCCAGTCATCATCTCGCGCTCCGCAGGCGCACTCATCACACAGACCTACATCTCTTCCAACCCCGCAACTGGCCTCGTGCTCATCTCGCCGCCACCAGCCAACACAGCCGTGGACAGCGCGCTGCTTCCGACGCCTCTAGATGAGTTCGACTACGAGCCGCGGTTCCCTGTTGCCCTCGTGGACGTGCGCGAACAGCTCAAAATGCTCGCAGAGACAAGTCGACTGGGAAGGGATGAAGGCGTAGACAAGCTTGCCGTAGGGACCCTCAGCGTTCAAGACATCTATGCCAAGATCGCGCTGTGGCTGGACGACATTGGCGTCTGAGGTAGATGATGGGCCTTTACGGATTCTTCTGCGTCGTCTGTTCCTCCGCACCAATAAGATATTGGCTGGCCGCCCATGGTACGACTTCCGATACCACACGTCCATGCAGAAGCTTCGATGATGTCTCTACGTGATCCTCATTGCGCGCACTCCGCACACCGCCCGAGGTCCCTTGCCCTGCAGCACGCGATCGCCCCGCACCACGGCCGCTTCTTCCGCAATATCCATTCAATCATATTTTTTTCCGCCTTGACTCGAACGAGCTAGCACCCGCCAGACTGCAGTTCTCCAACGGCAAAAGAAGCTTCGCAAACCGCGTTCCGAGGGTCATAATCCTCCGTCCGTTGTGATCCTTGTCTTGTCAGATTAGATGCGCGATATCAGATTAGATTGGTCACGACATGGACCGGTCGTGTCTCGCAAGCCTCGGCGGAAGTCGTCCGTGAAAAACTTGGCGCGAAGATATCGCGCGCGCCGCTGCCCTCGTTCGGCAGTGTCAGAACCTCGAGAATGTGTTTTTTTTCTACGCAAGGAGTGGAAAGGATCAGAAGGGGGTACGATTGGTGAGTGGGTGCGTCCCACTGAGCGGCGGCCGGAAAGTGCCGCGGGGCTTTTCGCCTCGACGCCGCGCTCTGTCTTCGTCCTTTCATCATCACCACAGTGGTCGTCATGTTTCTTTCACAAGATCTAGTCCTACGACTGAATTTCGCTCGGATGCCCTGATGATTTTGGTCGCTGAATGCGAGGATAACTCCATGACGCTCCAGGGCTCAAATATGGACGCTACCCGACAAGGACCGATTGGTTACAGCGGTGTGCTCCTAGTACACTGCATCGTTTGTGCTATCGCCGGGCCTGTAAGGTGCCGTTTATTTATAGAATTTCCCTCACTGTGTCGAAACTCCACTAAGTCCACAGACCAGCATTGGATCTTCAACACAATGTGGTATGTTCCAAGTTCCTGCGAAGTTTCCGCTAGAACACGTACTGACATTTGTTTCTGAGTATCCAGCTCTCCAAATTGTTGTGTCGAGCTTGGAGCTTGTATTTTGTTGTTGAGCATCGTCTACGGATCGATTGACAAAGTCGGACCATCGGGATTCTCGGGATGATGGTGTTGAATGCGCAGGCCGAATCGGAACATCTCATAGGTCTGCCGCGGGCACACTCGCTGGACCGAAGTGCCCGCGAAACTGAGCAATCGGCACCCTGTCATAATGCACTGCGGGGACCGACCGACTCTGCCGCGGGCTGTGCAGCAGCGTCATCTCGCGCCTTTGCCCCCGCGCAGCTGCTGTGCGTCGATTGGCTGCTTACTAGCGTCCGTTGCCATTCGTTCTCCCGACTGGCCTGCAGCTGCCCTCCCCCGGGCCCAATTGTGGATGCGCACCCTGCCCGCCGATCGACATCCTGTCACTGCTGTTCTGATCGTCGGCGCTAGCGTCCTGGGCCGTGTCCTCTCCCGTTCAACGGTACGCTTGACACTGCTGATACACAGTCGCTTATGTGCGCACGAGAGCGCTGCACGCCGCCTCCATGTTGTGCCTAGTGTGTACCGCAGGCGCGCACGAGCTCCCCAAGCTCGCGCGTATATAAGTCACGGCCCAGTCGCTTGGGCTCCTCACCACCTCCCCCTTGGTCCCTCCCCCGCCCCCTTCTTCTCCCCTCCCTTCACGACTCCCATATCCCAACGACTCTGTTCACGTTTGCAATGCAGCTCACTATTGCACTTGTCTCGTTGGGCGTCGCCGCCGTTGCCCAGGCCGCCCCGTTCCCCGGCCGCTGGGGCAAACCCGGCAACAGCACTGCTCCATCCAACTCCACCAGCGCTGCCAACGGCACGGCGTTGACGCACAATGTCACTGGTGCGTCCTTCGTCCCACTCGACTGGCGTTTGCTAATGACGTCACCCGCAGACACTGACATCCTCAACTTCGCGCTGACGCTCGAGCACCTCGAGAACGCATTCTACACCGGCGGTCTCCAGAACTTCTCTCAGGACGCGTTCGACGCGGCCGGTCTCCCCCCTGCTGCGCGCGGCTTCTACGAGCAGCTGTCGCAGCACGAGCAGACCCATGTGGATAACCTCACCACGATCCTCGGTGACAAGGCTGTGAAGCCCTGCATCTACAATTTGTGAGTTCTTCTCAACTGCGTTCCTTGGCTGGACGCTGAAAACCCATGATCAGCCCTGTGAATGGCAATGTGTCCAACTTCGTCGCCATCAGCGACCTGCTCGAGGTCGTTGGAGCGTCCGCGTACAGCGGCTCTGCTAAGTTCCTTCACAACAAGGTATGTGGAGCTTGTTTTTGCGCGATATCTACGATACTGATGATCAGTAGGATTTCTTGACCACTGCTGCCACGATCCTCGCAACTGAGGCTCGTCAGTCTGCCTGGATCAATAACGCTGTCCGCGGCGGCAACCCCTGGTCTACTGCCTATGAGGTGCGTTCTTCCTATCTTTTCCCTTCGCCCTCGAGCTCACACATTCCATAGACCGCCCTCGACTTGAACCAAGTCTTCACCCTCGCCTCCGGAAACATCGTCTCCTGCCCGTCCACCAACCTGCCCCTCCCCGTCCAGGCCAACCCCGCGCTCACCGCGAGCCCCGCGGACGCCGCGCCCGGCTCGAACCTGACGCTCTCGTTCACGCCGAGCCCCTCCGCGAACGGCACGCAGCTCTTCGCCGCGTTCCTGTCGGGCAACACCCCCGCGTTCGTCCCGCTCACCGGCAGCGCGCCGTTCACGATCACGATCCCGCCCACGCTCGAGGGCTTCGTGTTCCTCGCGATCACGAACAGCACGGAGAAGACGGACGACTCGGTCACGGTTGCCGGCCCCACGTTCCTGAACTTCCCGTTCAACAGCAACAACACGCTGATCCAGCTCGCGCACTGATTCGCTGACCGTTGAAATGTTGATGCATCGGATTTGAACTTTCTGAAGGACTTCACTTCACGTCGATTTTACGATTTCGCTAGAACAGTACCCGTAATGCTCGCTAGTACAAAGTAGTAGTTTTCCGGCTTCGGTCTCCCTGTTTTACTGACAGGGAGTGCATTGGTTTTGACCTGATAATAATCATCTGATCTTGAACGTTTGAATAAGCTTTCGTGCCAGCGATTTGATTGACCGGATCAGAAGTTGTAGGTACTTGCTGGTTTGTTTGCGAAGCCAGCGCGCTCGATTCGGAATTGTTTGGTCCTTGTAGGCGCTTGTTGACGCGACTGACGCGACGCGCCGGGCGTCTAAACGGCGACTTTGCCTCTCTCAACTCCTTCGTTCCGGACCATCACTACAAAACGCCCCCAAGCCCCCAGACTCAGAGGTAATATCCATTTCTTTGTCTACTTGATAGCTAAAATAGAGTTTACTACAGACAATTAATTGCTCTCTCAGCTTTACGAATATTAGTATCTCATTGACGTCGGACGAATAAGGTCCGAGCCATACACGCAGCAGACCCGGAACGCAAGGACAGCGCACGCGGCATATAGCTCACATGGCGTCCACGATGCTAGGTCTGCCTCAAGGTGCCCTTGCTCCTGCTGCGACTGCTCTCGAGGAGGTCATGGCGCGTAGACTGAGAGATCCCATCCACGACTACAGTACGCCCTGATTTCACTATGTACGCGGCACTTAACTGACTAGCCTTCGTCGCTTTCATGTCTATCACTTGCAACTACGTCTATCTCTTTGTCCTATCGCAATCGATACAGTCGAGCTCCACCCCAAGGTCTGGCAGGTCATCGACACGTACGTATCATATCCTCCCTGGGCTTCGCCTTTCATGGCAGACACCCGGCCCCATCTCAGCGCAACGTAGAGGCCTAAGAGAGTGGAGGCGCATATCGCCCAAATCCCCCCTATCTCATCCTATGTCGCTATGATGCGGTGCCCTCTGCTGTGGTGATTGTGCGCGCTCCGCGTAAGCTTCAACTGACATCCCCTTCTAGTAAGCACTTCCAGCGTCTCCGCTCTATCAAGCAGCTAGGCACGTCATATTATGTCTGGCCCGGCGCCTCGCACAACCGCTTCGAGCACTGCCTCGGTAGGCCAAATCCTGACCATGTGCGCACTGTTCCTCGAAGATAACATGTACATGTATGCAGGGGTCGCGTATCTGGCGCGCATCATGATCGAGCACCTCGTCAAGTCGCAGCCCGAACTGGCGATCACAGCGCGCGACGTCGAGTGCGTAGAGCTCGCGGGGCTCTGCCATGACCTCGGGCATGGCCCATGGAGCCACGTCTGGGACAACCAGTTCATACCCAAGGCTTTGTACGCTTGTGCGCTTGTTATAATGATATCAAACCCCTGACGTTTATTTCAGGAAGGGGAAGAAATGGCAGCATGAGGACGCGTCGGAGATGATGTTCGACGACATGATCAAGGCGTATGATCTCGACATCCCGCCGAAGGATGCGACGTTCATCAAGGCGCTTATTGCTGGCAACCCGGAGCAAGCAAAGTACATGTATCTGGTTACGTCTCAGAAACGCCTGACTGACTGTGTTCATCGCCGATAGGGGCGAGAAGTCATTTCTGTTTGATATCGTCGCCAACAAGCGTAACGGCGTCGACGTCGACAAGTAGGTTTGACACTGAATCCGGATGGCATCAACATCATTGACGTGTGTTCGCAGGTTTGACTACATTGCTCGAGATTCCCGTGCAATTGGTGACTCGGGCAACCTCTCCCTAAGCAGGCGAGCCATCCTATCTTTCGATTGCCTCACAATTTTGACATGACACAGGCTCATCCACTCCGCCCGCGTCATCGACAATCAGATCTGCTACGACATCAAGGACGCGAACCAGATCTACGAGCTCTGTCATACGCGCTTCAGTCTCCACAAGCGTATATACCACCACAAGACCGGTAAGCCCAAGTACTCACGCCCTTCTCTTGCCTATATCCAATTTTGTTTTCAGCCAAGGCAATCGAGTACATGATCATCGACGCAATGCTCGCCGCCGAGCCGTATCTCAAGATCGCCGAGCAGATCGAGGACCCAGCCAGGTACCTCTACCTCGACGACAGCATCATGAACTTCATCGAGCGCTCCGAGGCACCCGTACGTCTCTGCCTTTCAGCTCCTCCACCCACCCACCCCCTACTAACCGCTCCGCACCCACACCAGGAACTCGAGGAATCCCGCCGCATCTTCGGACGGATCAAAAACCGCGACCTCTACCGCTGCGTCGACTACGGCGTCTTCCCCTGGGTGCACCGGCAGTGGGTCGCCGCGGACGTCACCGAGCAGGCGATCGTCGCCGAGGCGAAGCGGCTCGACCGCGTGTCCCTGCGCGCGGCGTCCGCTGTGCAGTCGCAGTCGCAGACGGACACGGGCGCGGGCGCGCCGCCGACGCCGCCGCTGCACGCCTCGCAGGGCGAGTTTGACGAGGAGATCGACGCGAGCGACGATAGCATCGACGAGGACACCGTCGAGGCGCTTACCGCCGACGATATCGTGGTGGCCATCTCGAAGCTGCACCACGGCATGTCGGAGAAGAACCCGCTGGACTATATCAAGTTCTACTCGAAGCGGCATCCGAATGGTACCTCTTCCTCCCCCTTCCTGTCCTTTCTGTATGCAGGTAAATGCTGATACACGAGGTAGTGTGCCGTTCCGCTGGTCCTGAGCATGTCTCAGTCGTGATGCCGCCCGAGTTCGGCGAGGTCGTGCTGCGCGTCTACACCAAGGAGTTTCGGTACGCCTCCTCCCCTGCACGACCTCTTCCTCTTCCTCACCCCACCCCACCCCACCCGGCAGGTACTTCGGCCTCGTGCAAGCCGCCTACCGCTCGCTCGTCGCGCGGCTCGGCGACAAGCCCGTGCCCGCGCCCGAGCCCGCGCGCTCGCCGCCCACGACCCCGCCGCCGAAGCGCACGCTCTCGCGCGCGCAGAGCTTCAAGAGCCTCACGGGCGGCGCGGGCGCGGACGGCTCGTCGCCCGGCGAGTTCGGGAACAACCCGTTCACGAAGGTCGGCAAGGGCTTTGGCAAGTCCGCGCCTGCGCCGGTGCTGCCCGCGTCGCCGACGAGGCCGGGAAAGCGCGCGAGGGAGGAGGGCGGGGCGGGGGCGGAGGGGGTGGGGGCGCTGAGGCGGTCGGAGAGCCCTGCGCGGAAGAAGCGGTAGGGGGCGGGCGGGCGGGCGGGCACGCATACGTGCGTACACTATAACTAGCTAGACTCGGGGCTCGTTTCGTTTCCGTGGAAGGTCAACATCATCGTCTCAGCCTATGGTCACCTCGATTCCTTACGCACTACGCTTTCTCCATTGCTATGCTAGCCGTTATGCACCACACACTACATGCGCAACCAGACGGGATTACCATTACTACCACATCCCTCACACACACAATCTACCGATACCGTCTACGGTCTACCCGGAACAATAAGAATATCGACTCTAATAAACACAACGTCCAAGATGATCTACCACACAGCTACATACACTACACCCTCAAGCCGAACCCCGCACGCCCACTCTACTCCTCCGCGGCAATCGCCTGCCACGGCACACGGTCATCCTCATCCTCATCCTGCACACCCGCGCCCCTCTCCCGCAACGCCGCATACCCGCGCAGCCGGTAATCGCGCCAGCCGGCCCACACGCCGAGCGCGAGCGCGACGACGGTCGCGAGCAGCGTGAAGTACAGCGAGCCGACGTAGCACGCGCGGCCGTCGAGGCACTGGTGCGACGCGTCGAAGCCGACGCCGCCGCGCGCGAACAGGGTGGCTGTGCTGCTCATAGTGCTGTTGGCGTCGATGGTGGAGGTGGAGGTGGAGTTGGCGGGCGCGGGCGGGTCGTGCGCGTCGAGGTTGCGCCCGAAGGCGATGCTGAAGAGGTTGCCGCCGACGATGGGCGAGAGGGAGACGTAGCCCCAGTTCTCCGAGAAGTGCGCTGGCGGACGCGCATGCGCACGGTGAGTGTGTATTCTGGCAATGGGTGTATAAGAGAGCGCACCGAGCCCAAACCACTCGATCACGACGGTCGGGAAGAGCCCGAACATGCTCCCGTACGCCAGCCCGAGCACCGCGCTCGCCTTCCAGAGCCCCTGCACGCTGTCCGTGCCGATGAGCACGAGCTGCGAGAGGATGAAGAGGCCCGCGACGAGCGGGATGCAGAACGAGCGCGGGTAGCGCAGGCGCGACTTGACGGCGTCCGCGAGCACGCCGATGATGACGCGCCCCGCGAAGTTCGCGACGCTGATGATGGACACTTGCGCGGCCTGCCAGGTCGTCGAGTCGTTCGTGTCGAACGTGGGGTTGTTTTTGGCGAAGAGGGCTTGGGTGATCACGCCGACGTTGTTGATGTCTGCAGATTTATGAGTATTTCCCACTGCTGTGAATTCTAGGACGCTTACACATCAGGCCTGTTCCGCTCACTGCAGCAATGTCAGCGAGTACGCGGAGGAAAATTAAGATAGTGCGCACATAGCATATTGGTGAAGCACATTAGCCAGAAGTCGCCAGACATCCAGAGCGCACGCCCGCTGATATCCTGGCCCTTCCAGTGCTTGCTCTTCTCATATGGCACCTCGTCGTCGCTGACGCCTCCAACACGGGCCCTAAAGCCCTCCGTGCTGGCCGACGGCGACAGCTCCACCGCATCGAATACCGGCGCGAGCGACGCCGCATGCGCGCTCTCGCGCCTGCGGTGCTCGCGCACCTCCTCCGCATGCTCGTCCTCGAGCTCGACGTCCCCGTCGGCGTCCGCCGCGAGGAGGTGCGTGTGGCTGTTATTCGGCTTCGTGAAGGGCGAACGCGGCTCGGAGGTCGAAAGGCGCTCGTACGTGTCTGCTGCGCCGCGCTCTGCGGCGTGCTCGCGCGCGTGCTCCGGCAGCGGGATGCGCCGCACGAAGAAGAAGCCGAGGATCATCGGCAGCGCGGTGCCCAGCGCGAGGATGAGCAGGAAGTCGGAGGTGTTGCCCGGGAAGAGGATGTGCGAGAGCGAGGAGAAGAAGAAGGCGGATAGTCCGAAGCCGGAGATGACAATTCCGACCACTGTGCCACGCTATTGAATATACGATCAAAGACAACCGTTGGTAAAAAATCATGATTGGGAAAGAAGATATAGACGGACCGAGACGTCAGGGAATGAATTTGCGGTGGCGTTGATTGCACTGGTGAGACCAGCATTGCCACCCAGACCTGTGAGGACACCGCACACGATGAGCATGACCAGATGGAATTTGCTCAGTTGTTCTCCTTCATCGAGCCCGGCATCATACAGAGCACGGATACCAGAGTATCCTGAGAGAAGGAATACGAATGCGGAAGCTAGGAGCGGGCGTGGACCATATTTGTCCACTAGCTTGCCGAATATGGGTCCGCTGGTGTATACGCCCACTGGCGAGCCGTAAGCACAAGCTCTGAGTGCGCCGTGAAGAAAAGAGTGTTTACAGACCATTTCCGCCGAGTGCTACATAGTTAAGTTGGGTGTGAGTTAGATGCAGACGGGCACCGAGCTGCGGTGCGTATGCTGAAACGTATTGTCAGTTAGATCAGGTAATGGCGACACCGGGCTTGGTTCCCCAAAATCAACGCTCCATGAAACAGTGACACGTTGTAAGTGCGTGCGCAAAGCCATCGAAGATAGACTCGTCTTGATAGACATCGTTCTTCTCGAAGAATGATGGCGGAGCCAGGCAGGCTATCGCATCTCAAATAGCACACCTCCTCTCTAGACCAAGATACCAACTCACCAGAGACGACCTGAGCAAACGAGCCATGAATACACGTCTACAGACTGCATAGGCTCGAGATAGCTGAACAACGCACATAATTCGTTCCCGAGCTCAGCGCGACAAGCAGCGACGTCCCCAGCGTCGTCATACGCGGAACGCTAAGCGTTTCTGACCCTCCGATGCCCATGGCGGCGGTTATGGTACGCTAGGGGTTAAGTAAACGTGTAGGTTGGCGAAGCTTGTGACGGTGGCCGTCTTGAAGCAGTGTATCATCAACTTCCCGGTCTGTTGTGAGTAGATCTCCGGCCTGTTAGGTGTAGAATTGAAAGAGAAACGAGCGGCGAGGTGAGGATATGTTACGCCCGTTAGGAGGGGGAAAAGATAGGATGTGGTCTTCTGCACACGGTGATAAGAGTCAGAATAAGTAGGATATGTCGCGGGGTCGCTGATTCCGCCCCGCAAGCCTCGCCGGCCCGCTTCCCGATAAGCACGATGGCGCGGGCCGACGCGCCGTCAAGTTGCCTTGCAGCAAATACCGTCGATGCTCAAACTTGTAAGTTTATGGCCAACCTCAGGTGTAGAGCTCATGCCGACCTAACTGTTACTGTAAGTCTGGCTTCTTGTGCGGACTCATTGCAACAAGCCTCCTTTTTACTAACTAACGCCATGATTCGCAGTCCCGTTTGATCATCATGCGAGCATCTGCCGGTGCTCACTAGAGGTTGTTTGGCCCATTCTCTACTCCTTGTGATGCTGGACGACTTGACGCTCCAATTCTCACCTGCGGATCTCTGACCCTTTAAAACACTGCTTCTAACCAAATACAAGGACCTGCGAGACCCGGGCATTCTTTGCCGGCACCATAGTGGCATAGCCACTTGCAGACAACGGCATTCTCTGTCGCCGCTCTCAATATGTACACGGTGCAGCACCGTCCAAAGTGGGCCATCGCTCGAGCTGGTTGTGTTTCTCGCGCGACCATGTTATCAGCGAATGGTAGCCTTCATTCCAGAATCTACGAACGGCGGTACTTGTATCCAACTTGATCTTGCGCCCCGACTACCGTCTTTGCCTGGTTGTGCATCATCTTCTTCAATTGCCTCAAATTTGTCTGGTGGATGACAACATGATGGCCGCTTCTTGGACTCTTTGTGGACGTCTCACGTTGGGCGCGCTTTTCTCTGGTATTCATCGTGGGCTGTGGGAATAACAGGGCGCCATTGATTGGCTTTTCAGTCGCGACCTGTGCATCAGGGCATGGTAAACTCGCGGACTTCCGACATGCTCTTCGCGCGAGGTCTACGCAAGGTCTGGTCTGGGACCAACACGCAGCTTGTCGCTCGTCACCCGCTTGCTTGTCTATTTGCCTTTGCTGACAGATTATGCTCGTCGCTGGATGACAATGTGGGTGACTGTATTATATATCTGTACTTCTAATCAGCACGGATCTGCCGTGCCTCCAACCCTATATCCGACCCTAGGAAGCTTCTTCGGCGTCTTGCGTCTGGTCCTGTGTTGACGCTACGATCAGCACGCCCCAGCACCCTTGCACTCCTGCTGCATTTCTCCGGGCATCAGACTGCTTATCGTGATCTTCTTTTCCATACGAAACTACGAGTAACAGATACAGCTTCCTCCATGATGTGGCTGTATTTGCGTCCGACACAGTTGTTTGTTACGGTGACTGGATTGATAAACAGCTGAATAAAGAACGCCTTGCGTTGGCCTGATGCGCCCGCGCCACGTAAAAATTTCGCAGTCATTCATCGCACCTCCGCTGTTCACTTCCTTCTTTTTCACCCAAGTACCACGAACACAGCCTAGCGCCACGCCGAGCGCAACATCCTTTCTATAATCGACTTGAGTTCGACCCTGCTAGGACTGAATAGCGCTTATCGCTGAGCCATGTGTGCACACATCCCACGGCAATGACTCTTCTGAGAGCGCCAAAGGGCAGCTGACGCCGCCAAGGAGTCATTGCGACCGCGAGCGCATGGGGCGCGCACCGCCGCCCTTCCCAAAACGGCGCGTCGGGCGTCGGGATAGTTACATAATCCCGCCATGGGGCGTCTGGAGACCAATCGTCGGCGTCGCGGCGCACCTCGGCGCGCCTCGTGTGACGACCTCGTTGTCACCATGAACATCAAATTCAGGTCCACAGGCACCGCATGCCGCCGCCATTGGCGCGCAATTCAGTCGACGCGTCCGCACGCGTCCATATCCCGTCGCGTATAAAGCGACCGCGTCCTGCTCTGTTGCCGCCTCATCGCGCCCCGCGTCGTGCGATACCACCTCACCCTCCTCGACCTCCTTGCTGACCATCTTCGACCATGGTGCGCACCACGCAGAACTACCCCAGCCAGAACGCAGAGGCGAACGCCTTCCTCAACCGCCTCGCCAAGATCCCGCCGCGCGGGCCCGTCTCGCTCGACGACGTGCTGCTGCCGTCCCTCGACGACGAAGCCGAGCTGCGCAAGCTCTTCGCGCAGGACAAGGCCCACGCGCGGCTCGCCGACAAGCACGTCGGGCTCGTCGACGTCTTCGCCGCGCCCAGGAATGCGCGCGTGACACGCGCACGCGTCGTCGCGGACGATGCGGACCTCATCGCCAAGTACGTCATGCCGCTCCCCGCGTCGCGCCGGCGCGCGGACCACGCGCCCGCCGTGGTCGAGGACCTCGACGAGTTCAAGAAGAACTGGGCGATCTTCACCGAGGGCTCGCTGTCGCAGCTGTTCGACTGGAACAATGTCGTTGCGGCCGGCGGGTCCGTGCTCGCGTGCATGACGCCCGTCCCGGACGTCGCGAAGGCGTCGAAGAGGAGCATGCGCAAGTACTTCCATGAGGCGGCGTATCCGACCTCGGATATCGACTTGTTCCTGTGGGGGATGACGCCGGAGCAGGTATGTCGCGTCGCGGTTATATCAGAGAGGACTGAAGCTCATATATGCGCGGCAAGGCCGAGAATAAGATCAGGGCTATCTACGACGCCGTTCGCGACTCTGTCCCTTGGGACGTGACCTGCGTGCGCACCAAGCACACGGTTTCAATTCACTGTATGCTGCCTCCTTGGACCCATATATTCACTCTAACGTCCACCTTCCAGCCCAATACCCCTATCGCTCCGTCCAGATCGTTCTCCGGCTGTACCAGTCCCCCGCAGAGATCCTGGCTGGCTTCGATGTCGACGCACCCTGCTCATTATACGACGGCCAGCGCGTCTACGCGAACCCGCGCGCCATCGTTGCCATGATCCGCCAATGCAACACTGTCGACATGACGCGTCGTTCGCCTTCGTACGAGGTGCGCCTGGCGAAGTACTCGATGCGCGGCTTCGAGGTGTACATTTCCAACCTCCGCCGCGCGGACATCGACCCAACTGTCAGTCCACCCCTTGCCCTACATGCTTCACTCCTTGCTTATTCGTGTTTTCAGATCTTCGAACGCTCCATCAACCGCATCCAAGGCTTGGGCCGCCTCCTCGTCCTCGAGAAGCTCGCCGACCCCGACTCACGCGTGCGGTACCTCAACGACCGCAGCACGCTGCGCGGGCGGCCTCTGGTCGCGAACTACTACTACAGCCGGCAGAGCCGGCAGGCGCGCAAGTATAATGGCGACCTGAAGTCGCAGGCTGCATTCAGCGGGCTGGAGATGAACGACTACGATGTCGTGTCGCTGCATATTCCGTATGGGCCTGGCTGGACGTGCGGGCGCATTGAGAAGCTCATTTACAAGACGGTGAGTCGTCTGTTATCTTTGTCTGCCGTGTCACCTCTAAATGTGTGTGTCGTAGGATCTGGGGATGAATAGTAAGCATGGGTTGGGTTTGTTATCTTCTCGTACTAATTATTTCCTTAGCTCCGTATAATCCGAAGAACGAGCACCGCAGGCTGCATCGCCATCCTGCTTTCTTCGGTGCCATTGAACACTGTCTCGAGGACTGCTGCGAGGTAGACAGTCCATTTCTTATGACGGATCTAGCAGTAACCTTTGGTCCCAGTGCTGCCCCGAGCCCCGCAACAAGGAGGAACATGAGCTTCAGGACGAAGAAGACAAGGTCTACGTCCGCGGCCGCATCGCGTACGTGTCATTCTCCGCCCTCCCTCTGCGCAACCCCCTCACCCCGCTCCAGATTCATCGAAGAGGACCCCGGGCGCCAAAGCATGTCCGGGAGCTTCAACCCGATCGACGAGGGCGAATGGAGCGAACAGGCGTACGTGCAGGCCGTCGCCAAGTTCTTCGCGGCGATCAGCACGGGCGACCGCGTCGGCGTGAAACAGATGATCGAGGACGGCGAGGACGTCAACCGCCGGGACTACGTCGGGCGCACGGCGCTGCACTACGCGCTGCTGGCGGGGCAGCCCGCCATCGCGTGCGACCTCGTCGACGCGGGCGCGCGCATGACCGCGCGCCTGCCGGGGGGGCGCAGCGCGCTGCATCTGGCGGCGCAGACGGGCCATGCGGCGGTCATCCGCAAGATGCTCGAGCGCAGCGCGGTGAATGAGGAGAAGGCGAAAGAGGAGGAGGAGCTCAGGAAGAAGAAGGAGGAAGAGGCGGCGATGGAGGTCGAGGACGACGAGCGGCCGAGCAGTGAGGACGATTGGTCCTCCGAAGGCGACGAGGACGACGACGAGGACGGCGACGAGGACGAGCAGGAAAAGGCCGAGCCGAAGGACGACACGAATGTGCTCGACGACAACGAGGAAGAGCCGGACATCCTCGACGTCAACATGACCGACTGGGACTACTTGTTCTCGCCGCTCGCGTTTGCGATCATCGCCGGGTCTTTGGACTGCGTCGAGGCGCTGCTGACTGCCGGTGTCGACCCGAAGGCCACCTCGAAGGGCAAAGACGGCGGGTCGTACCAGCCGTTGTCCATGACCATGTACACGGACGACGAAGACCGCGCGGTGGAGATCGCTGCTCGGCTTCTCGGGTCTGGAGTCACGTCCTCGATGTCTGACAGCTTGGCGACCGATTTCCACCGCTTCGTCGCCGCCCGCAAGACCAAGCTCGTGTCCGCTGTGCTTCGCCGCGATGCCAATGCCAAGATCGTTGTGGAACACCCCGCAACGATAAACTTTGACCTGGCCTTCCCCATTGTCGGCTCTATCGGCGTTGGAGACTATGCTACGGTTGCCGTCCTCCTCGCGCACGGCGCTAAGCTTAATTATACCGAAGAAGAAGTGTCGAAAGCGGCGGATGCCAGGGGAGTGTAAGTTATCCGTCATTGTCTTCCCACCTTGTGCTTTAGATACTGACAGGCCGACAGCTTGTGGAACTTGAATGCCGGCAAGCACTGGCAATCGAAGATTTACCTGCCCGTCGAGGTCGCTCTCGCGCGCCACGACTACATCGTGCCGATGCTCATCTCTCTCGGCGCCGAAGCCAACTTCAAGATCAAGCGGTTCGCGAATTTGGATCCCACATTACAACACACGGTCCTCGACTGGACGCGCAAGGCGCTGAAGTACTACAACCCAGCCGAGTTCTTCAAGCGGGACGAGGTGACCACGGAGCGCCCTATGGACGCGCCCGCCGGCGACAGCTGGTCGGAGTATAAGGCATACCTCAAGTCGTTCGAGTCGACTCACTACGTAAGGCATGTTCCAGACAAGGAGAGCCCCGCCGATATCGCGCGCATCTACAGCTACATTCAGGAGATGGAGACTGTCCTCGTCGAGCATGGATCGGAGCCGAACCCCACCCCGGCCGCGAAGCCTGCGACTCCCGCCATCGTGCAGCAAAATTTCCCGAAAGTCTCCGGCTACAAGCGGCACAGCGCGTATTCGAACTACGATCTGGTGCCCCTGCACCTGAAGGTGCTGTACGACGAGCTGTACGAGGCGTGCTGGAACGGCGACAATGCGCGCATCGAGGAGCTGTGTCTTCCCAAGCACCCCTCGAAGACCGACCCGCCCCTCCAGATTTCTGTGCAGACTGCGCATCCGGCTAATCATTCGGGTGCGTGTTGTGAGATTCTCGAGAGATATCTAACGTCCCATGCTGATATGTGATTCAGAGCATTCGCCTCTCTCCGTCGCCATCCAGCGCAGGAAGTGGGACACGGCGCGGTTGATTCTTGCCATCGCATACGCACAGTACTTCCCCAATGAAGTCACTGAGCGGTTCAACGTCAATGACCTTGTCGGCGGTAAGTACAAGTTTGGTGCGAAAGTCATTTCGTTCTGATTGCTTCCCATAGACGATGATGACGAGGACGACGAGGACGACGAGGATGACGACGTCGACATGGACGACAGCGAGGTCGACTTGACGGACATCGCAGAGCGCCCGTCCGCCGTCCACTGCAAGGCCTCGCCGAGTCGGATGCTCACGAACACGCACGGCCTGTGGATCTCCAAAGACGGCAAGTCCCACGACACGCCGATCATGGAGCGGGCCGTCATGGAGGACGACTTCGAGGCGTTCGTGAAGATCTGCGACCTGTACAAGGCGGTCGACGAGGACCTGTGGCCGAACAGCTACGTCCCGGACTACATCATGAAGTGGGACCGCCCCGACATGCTCGACGAGCTCATCCGGCGCACGGGCTGCTCCATCAACGTCCCGGTCGTGGCGAAGGACGGCGACGACGATGTGGTCGTGGACGGGAAGCCGATCTCCAAGGAGCGCGTGTACCTCGGGCTCAACATCCAGGGCAAGAAGAGGAAGGACCTCGCGACGCGGCGCACGAACAACCGCGAGCGCCTCTACAAGTCGCTGCTGCACGATGCCGTGTTGGCGGGTGCGTCCAGGATTGTCGACTACCTGGCGACGGACCGCCCGCTGCAGGCGTTCCGCTACTACGGCTCGACGCATACGAACCCCCGTGGCACATTCCTGCGCGAGACGAAAGATCTGGAGAGCGTCCTGCCGGGATGGCTTGGCTGGGAGATCAACTCGCTGAACGAGTCTCCGCTTACTGCAGCGATCAACCTTGGGCAGGACCGCTTCGGCATCATCAAGCAGCTGTTCGAGAAGAAGCCTCAGCTGATGCTGGACGCGATGAATGCTGTGTAAGCTCCGCAATTCTTCTCTCGCGATGTATGCAGACTGACTGTGATCTAATAGGGTGAAGTTCGTGGGCGTTAACGCGCTTACCCTTGCTGTATACAGTAGCGTCAGGAAGGACGATGAAAGCAACACGGAGCTGCTTGACTTCTTCCTGGACAAGGGATGCGACGCCTCCATCCGTGATTCGAGAGGGTACGCAAGATCGCGCCGTGCTTCCCAAAAACATTGCTGACTTGGTTTATAGATGGAATATTTACCATCTGGCTGCCGTCGCAGTCAACGACGCGACCCGTGCTAGCACTCTTGAACATCTCCTGAAGGTCTTGCCCAAGGACATGACGGATGCGCTGATGCTCCAACAATCGAAAGAAGCTCTCAATACGGTGAGCCGTACCTCTCCTCTCTTCGTTCGCCTTGCTCACCATCACCATAGCCCCTCATGCTTGCCGTGAAGAGAGGACGGACCGCTACTGTCGAGGTCATGCTGAAGCACGGCCTCGACGCCTCTATCTTCAGCCTCCGCGACACGAAAGGCTCAATCCCCCTGCACATCGCCGTCCAGAACTGCAACGACGAGATGGCGCGGCTGCTCATCAGGCACGGGCCCCCCGAATGCCTCTTCATCGAGAACGGCGTCGGGCAGACCGCCGTCGACGTCGCCATCCAGAAGCGCCTGAACGCCCTGCAGGCGTGCCGCATGGGCAGCATCAGCGCGCCGCAGATACTCGCCGTCCCGATCTACAACGTCGGGCGCGTGCCGCTGCAGCTGGACGAGCTGGAAGAGCAGGTGCCGAAGCTGCGCGCGACCCTCGACGGGCTGCTCCAGGAGGGCCAGCTGAAGCAGGGCACGAAGCTCGCGACGGAGCTGTCGGTGTTCACGGGGCAGATGGAGGCGAAGCTCGCCGTGCTGCAGTCCGAGGCGGCGCAGAAGGCCGCGGATAAGCCCGAGGGACGCGCGGTGGATCCGCGTAATGCCAAGACGGACGTGTACGCCGTCGCGGATATCGTGCGGGCCGCGGTCGCGCAGACGAAGGGCCACCGCAAGCTTGTGCACCTTCTCGACGTGCAGAAGTCCGTGCAGGCGAACCTGGAGCGCTATATAGTGGAAGAGGACCCGCAGAAGGTGCTAGAGCAGAAGATGAAGCAGACGGACGGCTTTGCGCCGGAGCCCGTGGCGGAGGACCCGGCGGAGCTGCAGGGCCCGCAGAAGATTGTTGTGTTGTCTGGGAAAGACGGCTGGTAGGCAGGGGCTTGATGGAGCAGCGACGTATATATCACAATGTGTACAGTAGCAATGACAACAGTTTTCGCATTACTTCTGTGCATCTCCCGACCGACCCGCGTCGCATGCGGTCGTGTGTTATTCTTGTGCATTTGATGGTGCGTCTTGGGACAGAGCAGCAGCAGGTATTCCACGACTAGGCCGTGATGAAGTATACGACCTTCGCGCCCGGTAGAGTGAACATTCTTCATCTTCCATTTGCCTGCGTTGGGTTTGTGTCAACGACGTGATATGGTGTAAATGTCAGAACTTGGAGTTTCCTGTCGTAGTGGAGGATATATTGAGGGCTTGGAATTGTCGGGACCGCGGACGAGGACACAGAGTGAGAGGGCCACTCATTCCAACCACGAAACGACACGTTGATCAAAATACAGGGCAAAAAAAGCGAGCATTTATTCCATCCAGGTCATACCAGGAATCGAACCTGGGTTACAGGAAGTCACACTGTCAAGTCAGAATCCTGGGTGCTAACCGCTACACTATATGACCATGTTGCTCGTTCGACACGCCAAAGGATGTATCAAATTTTGATCTGGATCACTGGGTCTCATGCACGTGACTAGACAGTCTACAAAATGCTGTAATATCCTAATATCCTGACACGATGAACGGCACGAAAAAGCTGCGATTCCGCGTCTTTCTTCGGAACTTCCACTACACGATGTCTTCGAGGACCACCACTCAGCATCCTGACCTTTTCCCCGTGTTTTTGCCCTGTTTTCCTTCTTTTTCAACCAACGGGCACCCGTTCACGTCGTATCGGTCACATCTGTGGATGTCGTCTACACTTCGTATGGAAGAACGCGGCGGTGAGGAGGAAGGGGTGGGTGGTTGAGAGACGGTTGGTGGAGGCGTGACCTATGTGACCGCATGTGACGTGTCCCTTTGTTGTGTCCTCTGGAGTCACGTGTCACGCCACTCTCGCTTTCCTTCATCCTCTCCTCCTCCTCCCCGTCCCTCTCTATCCTCTTAACTCCCTCTCTCGTTTACCAGCATATACGACGGGGAATCCTAGCTGTGATCAGGGTGCTCAATCTTGAGCACAGAGTCGTGGCATAGAGGTTGCTCGCCCAGCCTTGGTCTTGCCATCCTTCTTCTCCTTCCTCCAGTTGAACGCCATCCACCACAGCTCCTCCCTGCTTTGAGCTAGGTTCCTCCAAACTTCTCTCGAGCAGAGGAACGCGGCATAGAAGTTGCTCGTCCAACTTCTCTGCTTCAACTTCTCTTCTCCGCTCATCTCATGCAGCCACCTGCCGACCCGCCTGCGCCAAGCAACTCACATCCCTTCGGCTTTGAGGGCATTCTCAACCCCTCACAGTTCTTCACTGGCCAGAACGGTGAATACACCGACCACTCGCTCAAAATCCGCGTCCCTCCCATGAACCTGCGCAATCGCCACCGTACCAATTCCACCCACAGCGCCGCGTCGGGCTCCATCTACAACGACAGCAACGCCTCTATGGACGTCGACCTCCCTCTCGATGAGGATGCCGAAGGCGAAGACGACCCCCAAGTGCCACCGCCGCCCCCAGTGCAGTACGGCGTGTCGTCGCGAGGGCGGCGCATCGCAAAGAAATCCTACGTCGAGTCTGAGGACGACGGCACCGTCAACCCCGACGCACTCCTCGGCGACGAAGACGCTCCCAACGGCGACCTGCTCGACGACGCACCCGATGAGGACGAATCCGCCCCGCGCCGACGCACGCGCTCCTCCGCCAAGGGCCCGCCGAAGAAGTACGTCGTCATGAGCAGCGACGAGGGCGATGCTGGCTCGAATGGCGGCAGACGCTACCCGACGCGCAGCAGGAGCAAGAAGCCCGACGCCCCCGCCAGCAACGGCAGCCGCACGCGCCGCCAGGCGGCCCGCACCAGCCCCCGCACCACCCGCATCAGCCGGTCGCGTCCTGGCATGCGCACGCGTCGCAGCGCGCAGGCGGAGGACGACGCAGACGGGTACGTCGACGAGCCCGAGGAGTCTGCGTCGGCAGACGGCTCCTTTGAGGACGCGTTGCACACGTCGTCGGACGTCGAGCCGGAGGTGGAGATTGCCGTCGACGAGGACGCGGACGCGGACGGCGAGGTCGAGCTCGAGCAGGAGGACAACGGGCGGCCGTATGCGCTGCGCAGACGCGCCAAGGTCAACTACGCCATCCCCCCGCCACTCGAAGAGATCCCGTCCGCGCCGCCGAAACCGAAGTCAGGAGGGCGTGGGCGGAACGATTGGAATCGAGGTCGGAAAGGCCCCGGCTTCAGTGCCACTGGCGCTGAGCTCGGGCGCTTCCTGGGCCTCCCCACTGGCGACGACTCGGTACGTGCAGCCTGATCCCGACCTCGTCTCGTGCTGAACCGCGAGGGTGCAGGATTCCGACGCGCCTGGCCGAGCGCCGTTGAAGGGCTTGGGTGGTGCCGCGTTCACGGGTGGCGTCGGCCCTGGGCCAAGTGGGATCTTGCCCGCTGATTTGGCAGCAGCTGCTGGTGGGCCCTCAAATTTTGGGAAAGTCGGCGATGCAGGTACGTTCTATCCTGTCTCGCCGTGACGCGGATGAGTGAGGTGGATGCTAATCGTTCGCGACCGGTGCTGCTCCTTTGTAGCCCTGGCGGATACTGATCCATTAGGCGTGAATCAGAATGTCACTTTCGATGAAGTCGGTGGTTTGGACGACCGTATGTCCGCATATATGCATTCGCACTGGCTGTCGTCTTGATATGTGCGCTGCAGACATCAATTCGTTGAAGGATATGACTCTCCTTCCCTTGTTATACCCCGAAGTCTTCCAACAATTCAACCTCACGCCACCACGCGGCGTCCTCTTTCATGGCCCTCCGGGTACTGGAAAAACACTCCTCGCGCGAGCACTCGCAGCGAACTGTCGTTCAAACGGCAAAGGAATTTGTATGACTCCGCCCTAGTGTCCTTATCCATTAATGCTGAACATCTCCGCAGCATTCTTCATGCGCAAAGGCGCCGACGTCCTCTCCAAATGGGTCGGCGAGGCCGAACGCCAGCTGCGCCTGCTATTCGAAGAGGCCCGGAACTGCCAGCCGAGCATCATTTTCTTCGACGAAATCGACGGCCTCGCGCCCGTGCGCTCGTCGAAGCAGGACCAGATCCACGCGTCGATCGTGTCGACGCTGCTTGCGCTCATGGACGGCATGGACGGCCGCGGGCAGGTCATCGTCATCGGCGCCACCAACCGCCCCGATGCTGTCGACCCGGCGCTGCGGCGCCCCGGGCGATTTGACAGGGAATTCTACTTCCCGTTGCCCGATCTGAATGCGCGGGAGAAGATTTTGAGGATCATGACGAAGAAGTGGGAGGGGTGGGAGGGCGAGAAGGGCGAGGAGAATGCGAAGGGCCTGGCGAAGATGACGAAGGGGTATGGTGGTGCTGATTTGAGAGTGAGCGAATGTCTTGTTTGGAGGCTGTCGATGGATGCTGATTTGTCGAATATAGGCACTGTGCACGGAAGCTGCGTTGAATGCTATTCAGAGGCGGTACCCTCAGATCTACAAGTCGAATGATCGACTACTGCTCAAGCCGGAGACGATCAATGTGCAACTTCGCGACTTCATGTTGTCGATCAAAAGTGAGAAATGTGTCACACTACTAGGCCTATGACATTAATGTGCTATTCGTCCAGAGATCGTTCCTTCATCAGCCCGCTCATCATCGTCCGTTGCCACGCCGTTACCGCCACAGCTGGTACCATTGCTGTCGGACACGTTCGATAAGGTGAAGAGTCAGCTGAACAAGGTCATGCCTCTTGGAAAGAAGACCACGGCATTAGAGGAGGCTGAATGGGAGGATGAAGGCCAAGATAATGCCTTGGAGCGTGAGCTTTTGCTTCAATGTAAGTTTTCTTCTACTGTGAATGAATGGACTTGTCTGACCACCTGATTAGCAATGGAGACGCTGAGAGTATATCGTCCTCGTGTCATCTTGCATGGCCCTCCAGGCATGGGTCAGGGCTACATTGGTACTGCCGCGCTTCACCATCTTGAAGGTTATCACGTACAAAACCTTGATCTTGGCACGCTCATGGGGGACTCAACGAGGGTACGCGCGCCTATGCCATTCGTCGTGGAAATATTGACTCAACTCCCATATAGACGTCAGAAGCTGCCATCGTCCAGCTCTTCGTCGAAGCGAAGCGCCATCAACCATCCATCATCTACATTCCCTCACTAATAGCGTGGTGTGCTGCGGTCTCAGAAACAACGCGCACCACCGTCCAATCCATGCTCAACACCCTCGCTCCTACCGACCCCGTCCTTCTCCTCGCTGTCGTCGAAGGCTCTTTCATGTCGCTCCCGCGGGATGTGCGTTCCTGGTTCGGACCGTCCCGCGAAAATCGCATCGAGATCGCCCAGCCTAGCGCCGAAAAGCGAGAGGCATTTTTCGATGGCATCCTCAAAGACGTCGAGCGGCCGCCAAACCACTTCCCCGACGGCATGAAGCGCAAGAAACGTGTACTCGAGGAACTGCCGATTGCGCCACCGCTGCAGCCTCGTCAGCCGAGTGCGGCGGAGCTTGCGGTGCAGGAGGAGAATGACCAGCGACTGGTCACGTTGCTGAGGTATAGGCTAGGGCCTATCTTGACGGAGCTAAAGAGAAAGTTCAAGCGTTTCACCAAGCGCGCTGTCGTAAGTGACTCTTTTCCGTCTTGCTTTATGGTGGCTGATGACATGTTGCAGGAGGAGTACAACTTCGACCCGAACGAAGAGGTCGCGCAGACCGTCACAAATCCCGTCATCGAGGTCGCAACGACAGCTGTTGAGACCCAGCCCACAGAGAACGGTATTGTGGAGCAAGTGAATATCAACGGAGAGCAGATGCAAGTCGAAGCCGCCGCCGCCGTTGACGGCATACCCACAGAGCAAGTCCCCGCTGCGCCGCCTCCACCGCCTCCTGCTCCTGTTCCAAAGCTGTTCGACATGGACCTCGAGCGGATGCACTACGAGCTGTACCGCAATCGCTACCTGACACCGCAAGACTTCCTCTCGGACGTGGGCAAGATGGTGTACAACGCGAACATCCGTGTCCACGAAGATCCCGAACGTCTCTACCGTGCTCAGGCGATGTACACCGCAGCGGAAGTGAGCATCCTGGATTTCGATGCTCAGTTCCGCGTCGAGTGCGAGCGCATGGCTGCCCGTGAGCGCCAACGACGCGAGGAGCGAAAGAAACAGCGGCAGAAGGACCGGGCATCGCTTGAGGCGGAGGTCAACGGTGACACATACCAGCCTGGCACGCGACGCAGCGCGCGGAACAACGGGCAGGAACCCGAAATCGCGATCACCGACCCTTTGCTTCTCGAACGGAAGCTCAAGCGGCAGCGCTCGAAGGAGGCAAGCGGCGATTCACAGGCGTCGGGCGAGGAGAACGGGGAGGGTCGCGACGCGAAGCGCACAAGGCTCAGCGAAGACCCTTTGAACATCGGTCCAGGTCCACCCACGCCGCAGCACGTGTCTACTGTGCATTTCGCAGAGGAAAAACTTCCACCACCGCCACATCCTCCCGTAGAGCTGGCACCACCCCCAGAAGCCTCGACTTCGGCCGGGGTAGACAATATTCAGGTTGACGCCCCGATAGCTCCCCGTCTGGACGGCTTTGACCCGACACTCTTGAATCCTGTCGACACGTCCGCCCCTGGATTCTTCTCACCTCACAATCCTGTGGCACATGCATCACACCATCTGGAGCCTGCTTTGCATAACCATCCGGATGCGCCGATTGTGAACGAGATGCATGTCGACGGGCAACAGGCCCCCGCGCCAGCGCTTCCCCAAATCCAATCTCCTCAGATCCCCATGCTCCAGATAGACGGCCCACGGGCGCCTACCGATGCGCCCAGAGAAGCAACTCCCGCTCAGGCCCCAAGTCCAATCCCAGTTTCAGCGCAGGCACAAGACGCTGCACCGGAACCGGCTCCAGAGGAACCCATGGAGGTTGAGCGCGAGCGCACGCCGCTGCCCGACTTCCACGTCAGCGACAACCTGCTCGCCGACCTCCGCCGCGAGCTGCGCGACGCTACGGCGCCGCTGTCCATCGAGCAGCTCGAGCAGCTGCGCGCGACGTGCCTTGGCTGCGTCTGGCGGCACCGCGCGGAGTGGGACCGCGATGCGCTCGTGCGCGAGCTGCACTCCGTTGTGGAGGAGTTTGTCGACGAGGTGCGCGCGGATCTTGACGAGGAACGCGGCGACGCGATGCGCGTGTAGGCTTCCTGCTGTTTTCTGCTCCCAGGGTCTTTTGCTGCCCGCCCCCGGGTGACGAAGGCTCGGAAGTGGAGAATCGGAGATGTCAGATTCAGATGTCGATGGGTACTGTGACTGGCGACATGGTGACTGTATCGCGTATCTCTTTCTGTATAAAGTTATCTGTATTACCATTATCTCACGCCTGCGTTTGTAGTAATTTCAGTGCGGTGCTTTTCCTGGATACCTTTTATCAATTGTTCTCCGTGCTTGCATGTTAGTACTTTCTTGGTACGTCCGCTGACCGGTTTCAGCTTTGCGTGCCGAAGGATCTCTCCCAGAAAATCCGCCTTTCCTTGGCCTACATAGATATCTCTCGTGAGTCCAATCCGTTCCCGGGCATACCACTGACTCGAGGACACTGCTGGGATGCGTCCCTCTGTGGACGTTGCTGATCGACGTCGAGGGAATGGATCATCAAGTAGATTAGAACGATAAGTCTGAATCTTTTCTTTAGTCAAAATAAACTCTTGCTGGTCCCGTAGTTGTTCCGACAGGCACGTATGGTCCTGCACTGAATTCAAGAAGCTGCACGCAGAACGGTAAGAGGGCGATGGTCAAGGATTTGATCAAGGCCGCTGTTGCCGCAAGCTTTCGCGGCCCAGGCGCAGATCAACTTTTGCCAGCTAGCGACCATCATCAGCTTTAGGGACGGGTTCTCTCCACTATCTTTGTACCATAAAAACTGTATATAAGACATACCTCTGCGGTCAGAAGGGTCGGGATGGCTCATAGTGATAGATTTCGTGAAGGACAAACAGAGTGAACGTGGGGAGAAACTCGTAAGACTGAGATATCGAGCGTGTGCTGAACAAGCACTTCATAACGTATGAGCTGTTGTTGCCTAGAGCGAAGCTTACTTGAGTGAAGCGGAAGAATATTATGAAATTGAAGTGTAGTACTAAGTGCACCAGTCCGGCAGTTTCCGAAGCTTCGTCGCCAACAGAAGGAACTCGCTTAGACTTTCGACGCGTGCCACGACACGTTGGACTAGGACATGCGCTAACAGTGCTCGCTACCTGCGGTAAGTTCTGCCATGAACAGACTGACGAAGGCGGAGCTGGATCTATTGGAAGCTGAAGAGCTGAGGCAGCTTGTGTGGCAGCTTCAAGGTCGGCTGGCGGATCGTGACGCCGCGGGGGATGCCAGTTCGACAGGTAGCAAGGTATATTGATCGATGTCAATTATGGGAAAGGTACTGATGCTCCACGGGAATAGACGAAGATAGAGGGTGCCAGCTCAAGCTTTGATAAAGAAGTCCGTGCGGTGACTGTTCCTGATGGTTCTGCACCTCCGCTCACGTATGACACTGGATAGAACGGTATCGAAGTCATAGACTTGACCTCTGACGGGCCAGACGAGGTATGAGAAGTGATGAATCCCATAAAATGACAGCTCAAGATAGTTTTAGCTGGGACCTTCCGCTAGACAACCTCGACGGCCGTTAAGTCACGAGCATAGAGTTCAGAATATTCCCGCAAAACGCAGAAGCACCAGTCAGTGTTTCAATCTCATTGGGTCTATCAATGCTCAGATGAAACAGCATTTGAGGATCTACCAAGATCAAAGAAGCCGAAAGTAGATCTGGAAGATGGGAGCGACTTCGACAGTAGTACGATTTCTCGGCATGCACCACCCGAGGAAAACGTGAAGGCTGGATTATCTGCTATGAAGTCGGTCTATTTCCTTCCTTTTATCGTCACATGAGCTGACTTGTCGTACACAGGATCAAGCAGACCGATTCCTCTGCTGAAAACGCATCTATACTAGAGCGCTCTGACGGCCCAAATCTAAGTTCACCCGAATCTCCATTATCTGAAGTTGCAAAAGACGACTCCGAAGAAGATGACACGACGGATGAGCGGCAAGATTCGCCATTCAGCGACGAGAATTCAAGTAGGTGGAAGAGAGCGGACGAAGCGTGGTCTCAAGCCACGGCAGCTCTAACGGTACGATCTCACATACCGATATCACCCACTCATACAAGCCAACCCAGGTCAAGAAAAAGTACGATGAGGACCGTCTGACGCTCCAAAACCGCATCGATGCCGTCGGCCGCGATCCCTTTCCTATCGCTCTCGAGCCAGCTATCAGAGACGCAGGAGTCAGCCGCGACTTCATGAGCGCAGTGTACGGTGGTTCGCCTCAGGGCACCTTCCCGACTATCGGCCCTGACAAGCTTGCCACGCACCGGCTTAACGACTTCATGTACATCAACACCGAGTTCAACCCCTTCGCTCCCCAAGAACCTGGGGAGACAGCGTTATTCTTCGTCGCTGGGCTTGTCGATGGCAAGGTATGGCCGCCGCTGAGTCGGGTGTTTGTGAAAAAAGAGGTGGGGCAGTGGGTGTATATGGGTCAGTATAAGGTGGAGGAGGCGCAGCCGCTGTCGGCGGAAGAATGGCTTCTGCAGAGCGACATTGTATGTCTCCCCTTTCCCATCTACCCGCTCGATTTTGACTTCCGCCTAGGTACGAAATACATGGGTTCGTGAGATATTCAAAAGTCGATGGGGGAGACGCATCCGCGCCACGATTATCTTCCGTCAGAAGAAAAAGAGGGACCCGACGAAGGAAGAGCTTACCAAGATGCTCAAGACTGATGACTTTTTTCGCAGCACGTCGATATCGGAGATTCAGAAGGCATTTGATGGAGGAAAGCAGGTACGTTGCCAGTCCAATAGCTTGTGGTGTGCTGGTGGCTGAAGTAATATAGTCCCTAGAGATCATGACTATGAAATGCATGGGTTACGACGAGGCCTTCCAGCGCCGTATAACTGCCGAATTCGCAGCTTGGCCCGGCCGCTCTGGTTCGAAGAAAATCACGCAGACGAAGGCCCGAGCACGTCGGCCTCGAACGCACAAATTGGCCAGAGCACCAGCTTCCGAGACCCAGACTAAGGCCTCCGCGGAATCTGCGACCGAGGACTCAGAATCAGGTACTGTCTAACCATGCAGTAAATTTATCGGAAGAGCTGACTCGGCAACGGTGACGAAAGAGCGCGACACGACGCGCGAGTCTTTTGGGAGGTCCTCTTTAACCGTGAGCCCTCTACATTTCTTGCATATTTTCACGAGCTGAATTGGTTGTTTAGACTGGGTCTACCGTTGAAAGGCCGACCCGGATCTCGGAAAGGCTGCGAGGCAAGTCTGGCCTTGGAAAAGGGAGGGGGAGTATCACAACGCGATGAAGACGTCAATATGCAACACCAGATTCTGATCTGGCGTGTTTCCACCCGTCCCTCAGACTTGGATTTATGCGTTACCCATCCCATACCCATACCACCCATTTCTTTGTCGGTTTCGTTACAACGCGTGACATCGAAAATTTTCACAGAGCTTATTCGATGTAGGGCCACTCTCGCGCTTGCGCAGGAACGGGCGTCAGCGTGACCGTTGGCTGCAGTAACAGTGACTACGTGCGACTATTTGGCAGGAACAAACACGAACTTGACGTCCTTCGCGCAGATACGACGGTCGATTACCAGTACATGGGTGCTGGCGCGCCCCGCCAATACGTACGAGTCTGCGGAATGCGCCAGCGTTTGCTTTCCGAGACCAGAGCCTCGGTCACCAGGAATGTCGGTGAGGTGCTCCGCTTGACTGAAGAAATTGCCCGATTGACGGCGAAGCCGAAGAGCGAAGACCCAGAGCAGGCGGGAAGTATTGGAGGCGAAGGAAGATCAGCTGAAAAAAGCCAACAAGGACGGCGTAAAGCTCCAGGCGTTCTTTAAGGAGGCCAACACCCAGTGGCACGACATTGCCCGTCGAAACATCGGCTTTGTTGACTGGGCACCCAAGATCGCTACTGATGTCGACGAACACCGTTACACTCGGGACATCGGTACCTTCGAAATCGATCCGCAGAAGTTCAAGGACAACTTCCAGGGCAATGTCGTGGACTTCGGTGCGTTTTGTCTCATTTCCCTCAGGAATATCTATTTCGATCAATAAAAATAACCTTCAGGGAATAAATACTCTTCTCACGAACTGAACACGATGTTCTGGCCCAGCAGCTCCAATCCGTCCGGCTTGAAGATCCCCTCCAATCGTATGCTCAGGATCTAGGGCGTTGTTCCGCGCGAACAGGCCGCTAATCCCGAGTGTTACAACGAAAGCGGCAACCCCGTCTACGTCGTCGGCAAGGACGGCAGCGCGACCGATTTTAAGGTGGGTCGCTACTCCGGACTGGAAGCATACCTCTCCAGCGCATCAGGTCAAGAGTCCGTCGAATTTGCGGTTTACAACTACGGCAAGATCTCCCTCAGCTTCTCCACTCGAGGCGACTCCGGATCCCTGGTCTTCACCGGCGATGGCCGCATGCTTGCCATCCTCCGCTCCAACATGCCCGGGGGCCGCACAGCCATGTCGCCTTTGGAACTCCTGCCTGGTGGGCGATCGATTAGCTCAAAACCCATTACAAGCACGCCGAGTTCAATCGTACGACCCTCAAACCTGCCTGAATGCAAGCTCTCGTCTTGTTTTGATAGCCCGTCATCTGCCCCTCGGTTGTCCAGACGCGTATTTCGACGGCTGATTCGCTGCGGACCGTTATGCCTGGCCGCTCTCATCTATCCAACATTGCAGTGCGCTTGTTCGTCCACTCTTCTTCAGCGCCCTACTCTCTTCATGTACATAATCCTCACTTTGACATCCACAAACAGACTGAGTAGGTCTACTCATGGCGTGTCCCGCGGTGCTCCACCCGCAAGCCCCAAATGATCCGACAAATTCACTCTCGCTACGCCTGCAATGCTGCATGCACGCACAACGGGGCCCGGGCCCCTCAGGCCACATACCCCATACAGAGCCCCCGGCCGTATGGCTTCATCAGGTATCATTTCGAACCTCGCACCTTCACTCCAAGAAAAAAAAAACGCAACAAACCCCGAGATCCCACGCCGCGCGCTCGTCACCTTCGGCCCCCGATCTTCGCCTGCAGCGCCAGATAACATCACAAGCATATATCACATCGAATCGTAGAGTAAGTATGCGTTGCAAGTATATCGTACATCGTACTGAGACATCGTGGCCATGACAACGTTACTCCACCGCGCGCCGTCCTCTACGCGCGCGATCACGACACCATGCCCCCGCGAACCGAACCGCCAATACTGTAACTTAACTTAACCGCCCCCGTGTTCCGTCGTCATCGCCTGGACCATCAAACACGCTGCCAGTCGCTCGCTTTCCCGCGGCCCCGATACGCGCTCACAAGACTACACTGCACACTACACGCTACGCGCTAGACACGAGACCCTGCCTGTAAAAACCGAAAACCAGCTGATTATTGCACAGAGCGCGGATCTAGCCCGCCTGCAGGTTCGAGTACCGACGACGAAGGAGCGTGTGGGGTGTGGATGAGGGGGTAGGGAGCGACGGGGATGGTGACGGGGGGCTCAGACGAAGGGCGTGCCCTTGCGCCGCGCGAGGAGGATGCGGCCGAAGGTGAGGATCGCGCTGCCCGCGAGGATGATGATCTGTATGCGCGCGCCGCAGCAGCAAGAAAGAATAAGTAAACGCTCGTCAGCGCATGCATGTGTGAAGAAGGGGACAGGGACAGGACGCACGGCGCTGAAGAGGATCGTCTTGGACCACGGGAAGGTGTCGCCGAGGAGGTAGCCGTTGATGGGCGCGCCGACGAGTGCGCCGGGGGCGGCGAGGAAGAAGGCGAGGCCGAGACGCACGCTGTGGGGCGGGCGCAGGGGATACGACGGGGCGGCGCAGAGGTACAGGCGCGGCGGGCGACACGGGAGGAACGGGTCGGACGATCGTGACGCGAAGGCGAGGCGAGCGGAAAGCCGGATGGGGATGGGCACGGGCGGCGAGTAAGGACAAAATTAGCACTGAAATAAACGCAGTAAGTGGAGCACCACGTACCCTATTTCTCCTTGGTCCTTCGAGAGCGATGCTACGGCAGGCGAGAGGAGCGAAAGGACTGCCGGACGCGATGAGTATAGCAGGCCGTAAAAAGAGAGAAAGAGAGAGAGAGAGAGAGAGAGAGAGGCACTTACACGCGCCGGAGAAGAAGCCGTAGAGGATCGCGAACACGGTGGTGCTGCCGACCGCGTCGATGCCGTAGAGCCCGAAGATGAGCGCGGCGCAGGCGACGCAGGACGCGATGAGGAGGTTGAAGCCGCCGTATTTGTTCGCGAAGATGTTGGGCAGGATGCGGCCGGGGATCGAGGAGCCGTTCAGGATCGCGAGCTGCGGGCGGATGAGGCCAGGAACGCGAGGAAGGATACAGGAGTGACGTACGGTGTAGAACGCGAAAGTCGGGTTGATGCCGTGCAGGATGGCGAAGAGCTGCAGATAAAAGTCTGTGCGCGTATACAGTCAGTCACGAGTCCGGCAGTTCGCAGCGCGGAGACACGGGTCACGCACAGGGGAAGAAGACGCCCATGAGGCAGCACAGCGACCCGGCGATGAGCAGCATGTACGGCGCATCGTGCAGGAAGCCCTTGATGTCCGGCTTGGCCTTCTTGTACGCGCTCACCGCAGGATCGGTCGTCATGAGCACATTCGCGAGGGC
>NSJX01000111.1:21059-36600 GCA_002286715.1 Dentipellis sp. KUC8613
TGCCCCGAACCACTCTGCGAATTGCCCAACTTCCGGTAGGAGCACCCACAACACCACTTTCCCGCCCTGACAAAGAGGCTACCTAGGTCGATAGCAACGCATGAACTGGTACTTTCGAACAGTGGGGGCGGCGAGAGGGCAGCATGTGGCGCCGCAACGGCAACATGTGGCATCGCGACGGCAGTGCGGGGCGGCAAGGGGCTGGCGCAGGGGCACCAGGGCATGCAGGGGCGTCGCAATGCAGCGTGCACAACACAAGGGCGGCGCGGGGCAGCGCGAGGTGGCACACGAGGGTGTCGGGCGAGGGTGGGGAGAGGGCGGTGAGGTGACGCGAGGTGTCCCAGTAGACCCTTTATAATGTTTTCCGACTGTTGCCATGTGCAGCATTGCAAAGGCTCCGGCTGCAGAGGCGCCTCTGTAGCCGTGACCTTTACAATGCACACTCAGCGGGGTGCATTGTAATGTGCACACGGGTGCTCACATGACCACTTGCAGGGTCAAAACATACAAAATAAAATAACATACGGCGGCAGCTGCTGCCACCACTGCCGCCGTCGCCGCCGCCGCTCGCTTACTGCCCGCCTGCTCATCCTGCCGCCGCTCGCCGTGGGCTGCTGCCACGTGTACACCTTGTCGCTGCGCTGTGCGCACAGCCACCTACCGCCGCTGCTCCTCCCACCTACCTGCTCCAGCAGCAGCAGCTGCCGCCGCCGCTGCCGCTCGCTTATTGCCCGCCCGTTCATCCCGCTGCCGCTCGCCGTGGGCTGCGTGCACTGCCACCTACTGCCGCCGCTCCTCCCACCTACCTGCTCTGCCCCTCGTTGTCGGCTTCCGCACCCCGACCTGCACGCGCCACTGCCGCTTGTCCTACACATGCGACCTGTCCCTGTGTGCACCACCGCATCCGGTAGCACTGCCACCGCTCGTTCTACTGCCTGCACTGGCACCTGCCGCCCGCGCCGCCACCTGCGCACGGTGCCACCGCTGACGCCCGCACCGCCGCATGCGCTGGCGTGGGCCACCACTGCACGTACTGCCAGGGTCCGCCAGCATTAGCACCGCCTATACTTCGTGCCCCGCACGTGCCGCGGCAATGCGCATGCACCATCAATTCCGTGGACCTTTCTGCCTGCGAATGGAATTGCAGAGCTCCCAAACGCACTGCTGGGGCGTAGTTGGTTGATGGTAGGCTCTGCACAGGTGCGGGAGGAATGGGAAGTGGGGCAGCAACGAAGGGTGAGAGGGCGCGCGACGGGAGGTGAGAGGGTGCGGTGACACGTCACGCGCATGTGGGGGCTGAAAGAGACACAAAAGCAGTCAGTATTGGTCCCTTAGCTCTGATATAGATGAAACAACATACCTAGATATGATCCCTGGGCTTCAGAGCGCAGGGACACCACATGGCTTAGTGGTGAGTATGTGCAAGAGAGAGACGACAACACACCGCTCATGTTGAAGTTGAGCCACATGATGTGTCGGCATTTTCCGAAGACAGGTGTGGCCGAAACTTGTAAGAAGAACTAGTGGGGAGTGGGCCGGCAAGCGGCAGGTTCTGATTCATCTAAGAATCTAGATATACAGTCATCTTGAACTTTTTCAGTTCACATATGTTCACTATCCATTATTCATTGATTAAACATCTCTTTAGTCATTTTTACTTAGTCAGGTCTTCCTCCTACAACTTGCACTGAACTTTTATTCAAGTTCATCAATTATATTCATTATGTACATTGTGTCTACTTTAGATTGGAGAAACCTATTTCTGATTCATCTATGAATCAGTTCTAATAATGGGTGAGCCCACCAGAATCCGCAGACTTCAAAATGACAACTTCAGGAAGTTAGTTCCCACGACTTCAGCCACATTCATTCACTTTGTAACTTGTTCATTTTGTGTATGCTCCAGTTCTTGCTTTATTCGGTTGAAACTTGGCATGCATATGGAAAATTATGCTATACATGCACTCTGAAATTCCCATAATTTTTGAAGGACGCAGTCGCTCCCAAAGCCGAAGTTGCGTCGCGGAAAGATACTTCATTTGCAGAATCAGCGGATTTTGGAGTGGATAATGCTCGGAATTGTTTTGCACCATTAGCAGTACCTATAAATTATACTTTCTGCATGCCCTATTTCTTTCATGAATTTAGAGAATTTATGGCGACTTGAGAGAGCGATTCGATTCGCCGACGAGAGAGTGCTTGCGCCTCGCGGCAATTGCCGGACTCGGACTTCGTCGCAGAGACGCGCCTTGATGCACCTGCTCACCACCACACACACACACGCACGCACGCACGCACGCACGCCCGTTCAAACATGCAATGATGGATGAGAAGGGCAGATCTACCGGGACTTGGTAAGTCCTTGCGTCTTTTTTCTTTCCGTTTTTTTGCTCTCCCACCCCTCCACCTCGCACCTCTGCTGCCCTCTCATGCCCGCCACCTCCTCTCGCACCCCACCGCCCTCACGAGCCGCCGCCGGCCTCACGCGCCCGCACATCGCCCATCCGCAGCCGGTCCACGCCCCCCGTCGCTGTGTCGCATCCGCGTGTCCGCCACACCATCTCGCACGCCCCACCGCCCTCGCGAGCCGCTGCTGGCCTCCCGCCCCCGCACGCCGCCCATCCTCAGCTGTCACACACCCCTCGTCGCCATCTCTTGCGCCCCCGCCGCCTTGCATGCCGCCCCTCTGCGCCCGCGCGTGTCCACCACGCCATCTCGCACGCCCGCACCGCCCTCGCAAGCCGCTGCTGGCCTCGCGCGCGCGCAGGGCCCGCTTGTGGCCATGCCATGCCCCCCGTCGCCCCCTCACGCCCTCGCGCGCGCGCACCTCCCTCTCCACCCCTGCCGCCTTTGTGTGTCCACACGCTGCCCCTCCCTCTCTTGCATCACACGCTCGCCCTCACGGGCCCTCCTCACTCATCCTCGCGCCCTAGCGGTGCTATCGAGCGCTGCCACCAGGCGCCCTCGTGCCGTCGCCGAGCACTTTCACTTGCCCTCGCTCGCACTCTCGTGCCCCACCATGTCGACTCGCGCCCTGTGGGACCGTGCCGCGCACCGCACCGCCGCTGTCGCGCGTGTCGCGCCCTGTGGGGTCGTCTTTGCGGCACGCCCCATCCCTCGCACCCCACCAACGTGCCTTGCGCCCGAGTCACGGCGTCTCGGGCCTCTGGTGCCCCTCCGATGCCGCTTCACCGCCCCACAGGCCCCGCACTGCCGTCGTGTGTCCTGTGCTGCTGCTGTCACCCACCTTCGCGCACTGCCCTCGCGCGCCCCAGCGCTTGCCCTCGCACACTGCCGCCCGACGTGCTTGTGTCGCCACACGCCCTGTGCCACCCTCGTCTGGCCTCGCGTTGCCATCCTTGCACATCGCGCCCCATGCCGCCGTTGCGCTGCTGTCATGCCCCTCGCGCCACCGTTGCCATGTGCCCCGTGCCACCGTTGCGTCCTCTCGGACGCCTGTCACATACCGTCGTGCCGCCGTCGCACACCTCGCCGCCGTCGCACACCTCGCCGCCGTCGCACACCTCGCCGCCACTCGCATGCCGTATCCCGCTCCCACACGATGTCTCCTGCCCTGCTCGCCATCTCCCGCCCCGCTCGCCATATCCCGCCCTGCACACCTTCTCGTGGCCCTGCGTTGCCGCATCAAGCCTGCTGGCGCCGTATCTCGCCCGCGCACGCTGTATCTCGCGCCCGCTCGCCCCATGTCGCGCCCTCGCCCGCAGTATCCCGCCCCTGCTTGCCGTCTCCCGCCCCGCACACTGTATCTTGCCCCTGTTTGCCGCCACTGTCTTTGCACAGCCTCGAACCGCCCCGTGCGTTGTCACTCCGCCCTGCACGCCTTAGCAACGGCACAGAACGCGTG
Source organism: Dentipellis sp. KUC8613 (assembly GCA_002286715.1). NCBI lineage: Eukaryota > Fungi > Basidiomycota > Agaricomycetes > Russulales > Hericiaceae > Dentipellis > Dentipellis sp. KUC8613. The sequence goes on from NSJX01000111.1 coordinate 24,925, forward strand.
TTCCATGCCCGTGCATGGCCAATTTGCACACGTACACCGCTGTTTTGTGCCCCAGTGCCTGCACCATCCTGTCCTGCACCTCCGCTGCCCTGTCCCGTGTCTCAGCCACCCCGTCCCACACCTGCACCGCCCTCACGCCGCCGCTCACTGCCCCTGCGTCGCTGCTACATGCTTGCGCGCCTCCATATCGTGTGTTCGCGCCCACCCCATCCTCTCCCGCGCCGCTACCGCCCTCGCATGGCCCGCACCGCCCGTGCACCACCGTCACGTGCCTTCATGTGCACTCGTGGCTCGCGGCCCTGCCCCGCCCTATCACGCCCTCACACTGCCGCCACGCACACCCACGCTACCGTATCGCGCCCCGCTGCCCCGTCTCAATGCCCTGCCGTGCCCTCTGCATTCCACCGCACTGTCAGCGCCCCATCACGCGCTCTTCGGGCCCCATGGGGCTGTCTGCGCCCCACGCCGCCGTCTGCGCGTCCCGCAGTGCCCTCACCATCCCACCTTCATGCTCTGTGGGCGGTCTGGCGCCTGGTCCCGCCCTCTGCACGCCTGGTCCCGCGCTTCCGCTGTTGCCGCCCTGCCCGCCCTCATGTTGCCTCGTGCGCATCCTCACCACCTAGTACGCCCCGTAACCGCCCCCGGCCATCCCGGCACCCTGCCTGCCTTAGCAACGGCGGACAACACACGCTGTACACCCTCTCAGTGCCTCAAAGTCTTTGCACCGCCTCCTAACCGCCCCGCGCGCCATCGCTGTGCCATGCCCGTGCTAGCAACGGCGCACGACGCGCGCCCCAAGCCCTCTAGGTGCACGACGTGCATTTCACGCCCGCGCACAGCCTTCACCCTGCGCCCTAGCAACGGCGCCCTGCGCCCTCTGGTGCCCCACCGACGCACTCTGCTGCCCTCCCAACGGTGTTTCGGCTGTCTGACTCCCCACTGATGCACCCCGTGCCCTAGCAACGGTGCCACGGCCGTCTGGCGCCTCACCGACATGCTCCGCACCCCATCGACGGTGCCCCGCGCCCTAGTGACGGCACCTCGCACCCTCTGGTGCCCCACCGACGCCTCTCTGCCGCCCTGCCGACAGCCTCTCCACTGTCTGATGCCCCACTGACGGACCCCGCGCCCCGCGAACTGGCGGCGCCGCCTCACACCCTCTCGCTGTTTCACGCATGGCAGTTTCGCGCCCACATGTCCATGCTGACCTCTTGCGTGTCTCCTCCGGCCTCGTGTGTCCATGCGCCAGCTTGGACTCAGACGACCCTCGCCGACAGATCGACCCGCTTCCCCTCGGTGTCGAACCAGAACCCGGGAACCCCGATTTCCTTCGTATCCTCCTTTCCTCGGGCTACCGATCGGTCGCTCACCATCACCAGTCTCCGTCGAATTATCATCGGTGGTACTTCACTGACGTAGTCAGCCAACCATACCTGACCCTATCCGATCTTGACAACGCCGCCCGAGAGCACAAGTCGTGGCACCCAGAGACTCCTCGGGCCGAGCAGACCTCGATCCCGGCCTCGGACCAGTCCCCGGAACAACCTCGGTCAGAGCCCCTCGGTGTACCCGACGGTGTTGTTTACGACAGAGCCACCAAGAAGTACTACGCGTGGAAGGCAGGAGCCCGAGGTCATTTTGTTCGAACAGTCGTTGGTTGGAGACCACGACTTTCCGACGTCGGTGACGATTGGTTCTGGAAGACTAGTGGGGAGTGGGCCAGCAAGCAGCAGGTTCTGATTCATCTTTGAGGGTAAGTATGACTTGATTTCAGATTATTACATAATTTCACATAATTAATTATTCTCCAATTCTTTGTATGATTTGACATGATCTTCTGTTCTTTGCATAATGTATATATTCTAGTTACTCAACTTACCTTTATCAGAACATTTACTCTTAGTGCCTCCCTACAGTGTTCACACTACAGAAATATCATACTTGTACATTGTCACCACAAGTCCTGCATCTATTGGCTTTATACACCACATTAAGCTATAAAACTGATATGAAAATAATCAGGTATCACACAGACTCAATGTATCCCTACAAGATATCCAACAGAATTTTCAGTACCTGGATATTGAATAAAAGAAGAATAAACATGCCATTGAAAAGCATCCTAACAGAGCCACATATGTTGGTACTGACATCAAGCCTGCTATGACACACAGTAGCCACTATTGAATGCCAGGCTTGAAAAGTTGCAGTATAGAAGTACATACGGGGCAGTAGACAGCAGCACGGGGGTCGAGAAGTCAGTGCGGGGTGCAAGACCGTGCAACAACGGCACCATAGAGCACGATGGGGTGCAAGAGGACGTGACAGGGCGGGAGGCAGCTGCACGCGGGTTCAGACGGCGTGGCGCGGCGCATGAGCACAGTGAGGCGACACACGAGAGGGTTGCCAGGGAGCCGAGAGAGTAAAGCGGGGCGTAATACAGCGCCACGGGGCGCGAGGGGGTGCAACGGGGGTCCAGACAGCGCGCGACAGCTGCGCAGAACGCGTGACGGCGGAGTGACACAGACCGAGGGAGTGGGCACGAGGTGAGACAGCGCGGGCAGCACGACGCGAGGCGGCGCGGACCTCACGATGTGAAACGGCATGGACAGTGCGAGAGGGAAAGGCGGGCGAGAGGGACAGCGCACAGACGGCGAGCGCACACAAAAGCGGAGGTGGAGGGGCAGGAACAAGGGCGCGCGAGAGGACCCCGCGCGTAAGACAGCGCGGATGGCGCGAGACGCGACGACGCGCAACACACAGCTTGCGTCATTGCTAGGGCACGCGGGGATCCATACGGCGCGCGGGGTGTCGACACGGCGGATGGGGCGGTCAGAGGGTGCGCAGGGCAGCGACGCGGTGCACAGCCTGCGCCGTTGCTAGGGCGCATGCAGTACGACAAGGCGTGCAGCATGTGACCTGCGCTGTTGCTATGGCGCGCGGCAGTGGAGCGGGGGCGGGCAGGGCGCAGCGACGGCGCAGGGCGGCGGTTGCGGGGCGGCGCGAAGGCATTTGACGCGCCGAGAGGGCGTGGGGCGCGCGTCCTGTGCCGTTGCTAGGCGCGCAGGGCGCAGCGACGGCGGACAGGGTGGTTACGAGGCGGCACCAAGGCACTTGAGGCACCCAGAGGGCTACATGCCGTTGCCAAGATGCGCGAGGTGCAGCGATGGCGGAGGGGACGGTTTCGGGACGGACGGGGTGATTACGGGGTGTGCAAGGCGGTGAGAGCACTCGTGTGCATGAGGCGACATGAGGGCGAGAGGAGCTGTGCGAGAGACGATGAGGCGGCGATAACCCATGCAGGGCAGCGACAACGCGGCCCAGGAAGGGCGCAATCGTGCTGTTACTTGGGCGCGCAGCGTACGAGACACGCGTCCTGCACCGTGGCTGGGCGTGCGGGACGGCGCGTCGGCATGTATGGCGGTGAGCTTGTGCTGTTGCTTAGGCGCTGGCGCGAGCGGGCGCGACATGGTGCAAGCGGGCGGGAGACGGCACGAGCGGGCGTGACGGAGATGCGCGGGCAGGAGATGGACGGGGTGCGCCGTCAAGACAACGTCGTAGGAGGCGACACGTGTGACAGCGGCGCTGCAGTGCGCGGCACGGCCCCACGGGGCGCGAGACGGGGCCTCAAGGCACGAGCTGACACCGTGGGGGGCAAAACCGGCGAGGCAGACATCGAGAGGGCGGCGCAGGTCACGAGAGAGGCCAACGGCGGTGCTGCAGAGCACGCAGACTGCGCAACGGGGCGCAAAGAAATTGGGAGGCGCCGCAGACGACACCGCAGGGCATAGCACGTGCGTGTGACGGCTTGGGCCACAGGACAGCGGCGCAGGCGCGTGCAGCAGGGCCACGAGAGTGGGTGGGTGCGAGCGAGGGCAGGCGAAAGCGCTCGGGGATGGCATGAGGGCGCCTGGTGGCAGCGCTCGATGGCGCCGCTGGGGCGCGAGGGCGAGCGAGGAGGCTGCAGAGAGGCAGCGTGCGCGCGTGCGAGGCCGGCGGCGGCGCGCGGGGGCGGTGGGCGCGCGTGCGATCGGGTGGCTGACACGCACGGGCGCGAAGGGGTGACGTGCGGGCGAGGCGGGGGCGCGAGAAACGGCGACGAGGGGCGACGTGCGGGGGCACGAGGCCAGCGGCGGCTCGCGAGGGCGGTGCGGGACGCTACGCCCCTCAGTGAGCGTGCGACAGCGCCGGTGGGCCAGCGACGGCAGCGCGATGGTGCACGACGGCCGAGCGAGGGCGGTGAGGGTGGTGAGTGCGAGTGCAGCGAGCGATGGCGCGTCACGGCGCGTCACGGAGCACGAGGGCGGACGGGGGTGTGAAGAGAGCCCCACGGGGGTTGAGACGGCGCGGCGTGTGTGAGACAGCGCGACACGGCGCCAGAGAACGGGTACAGCGGCGGTGCGGCAGATTTGAGAGGGGGGCGCGAGATGGTGAACAAGGGCACCACGGGGCCACGGGCCACGAGACACCGCAACGCAGGGCGGCGTCACAGGGGCGCGAGGAGGCGTCGCTAGGGCGCAGGAGGGCTTCGGTGGGGGTGCCAGACCGCACAATTGGCGCGCGATATGGTCCTGCTGGAGCGCGCAGCGGCGTTGGTGGGGTGTCAGATGGCGGGGACCGTGTCGCTGGGGGAATAATGGGGTTGGGCGCTGTCGCTGCGCGATGGCAGCGCACGATCGTGTGAGGGCGGTGTGGACCGCGAGACGGTAGCCCTACGAAACGAGCGCGAGCGGGCGTGGAACAGCGGTGGAGGGGCTGTGCAGGGAAACGCGTGGCCAGTGGAAGCGCGGGAGGGCGGCACAGGCGCAGGAGAGGGCAATGGAGGTGCGAGAGATGGCGGAGCAGAAGGCGGGGAGCGGCAGGGCGAAGGGCGGCGTAATGGCGCTAGAAACGGCGAGAAGGGTGAGGATGCGTGCAGGACGCAAATGGCGCATGAGACGGCACGAATGGTGTATGAGATGGCGAGGAGGGTGCACCCTCTGTGGGACGAGGAGGACAAGGAGAGTGCGTACAGGACGCGTGCCACGGCACAACGAGGAAGGTGCGCGTGTGTAGGCGTGGCGGGTTGCTAAGGTGCACGGATTTGCGACACGGCATGCAAGGCTGTGCAGAGCTGCCAGACGGCGGGTGGGACTGTCAGACGGCGGGTAAAGTGGGGAGAGGTCTGGAGAGGTGCGAGCCCGCGTGGTCAGTACTTGATAAAGTTGAGGATGTGCAACAACACACCTGTATGCCACTGTTCCTCACTATTCTGACTCCCGTTGCCCTTCCCTGTTGAGCCGATGTGTGCGTGCACGTTGTATAGAGGAAGGGACGGTGGCAGGCGATCAGGGAATGGGAGATGAGAGAGTGAGACACACTTGTCGCGTCGTCTGAGGGGCCTCGGCAATTGCCGTATGCTGCTCGTCCATGCACATGCAGCATTCCCGTAGAGACGTCACCTCTATATAGTGTGATTTGATCTTCTGTTGCTTTTGGTAAGAATAGAGAATATAAATGTCAATATATGCATTCAAAACCACTTCGTTCTCGAGCAGAGCTTATTGATGATGGCGCGACTTCGTATTTTCCGGTGATCAAGAGTCGCAAATAATCTCTAAAATTCAGTGTATGTTTATGAATCTCTACTTTACGTATATACATAGGTTGAAGCTGTTTGAGACGACGAGGGACGGCGTGAACTGGTCGCGGGGTGTGTGAAGCGTGGGCACGTGACAACGGCACAACGACGTGTGATGGCAGCGAGGCGCGCGACGGCCGCACGGAGCGCGTGACAGCAGAGTGACGACGCATGGCGGCGGAGCGAGAAAGCGTGGCAGCGACCGGCGGGGCGGAGCTCGCAGATGGCGGGGCGGCGGGGCGTGCGGGGGTGCAAGGGTGCGGAGCGGCATCTGTGGGGCGCTAGAGGGCACGAGGTCCCGTTGCTAGGTCGTGATGCATCATCGCTAGCGGGACGACGGCGCGTGTGACGTCGGCGGGACGCAGGGCGCGTTGGTCGGGCGCAGAGCACGTCGGTTGGGTGCCAGAGGCCCGAAACGTCGTCGCAAAGCGGCGAAGCGGCATCAGTGGGTGCGAGGCGCCGTCACGAGGGTGCGCGATGGCGACTGAAATGGCGGCACGGGGCCCCTGCTTATAGAATTGCAGCGCTGCAGCACGTGGCGGCGGAGTGGCAGCGTGTGGCAGGCACGTGGCGATACGGTGAGCGAGACAGCAGGGTGATCGAGACGGCGGAGCAGGGCGTGCAGATGGTGGGGCAGGGCATGAGAGGGCCTGACCAGGCGCGAGGAGGGCGCGGTGTGGCTCGCAAACAGCGCCTCAGGGCGCGAGATCAGGCGCAGAAAGCGCGGTGGAGCGGGCAGATGGCACCGCGCGACTGAGAATGCGCGGTGTGGCACGCAGAGGGCGAGACTGGGCGCACGAAGGGCGTGGTGGGGCGCGAAGACGTCGACGGGGCGGCATGGCTGAGAACACGCGACGCTGCGTGCAGAGAGCGAGACGGGGCGCGCAGAGAGTGGGACTGGGCGCAACATGGCACCACGGGTAAGAGCGTGGCGGGGTGTTGAGAGCGTGCGGTGCGGCACGAAGACGGCGGGGCGGCGCGTGCGAGAGAGTGGGGAAAGAAGCGAGCGGGCACAAAATTGATGGGCGAGGTGGCGGCAGATGGTGAGCGACGGCGGCGAAGGCGAACCCGGGCGAGACGGGGAGGGAACAATAGAAAAGAAAAAGAAAAAAGAAGGTTAAAGAAACTTACCTAATTCCCTGCCATTCCACCTCTCCCATCCATCTAAGTCTCTTTTAGCAGGCGAGCAGGCTTGTGTGCGTGTGCGTGCGCGTGCGCGTGTGCATGTGCGTGTGTGTGCTGCATTGAGTCCATGGCGATGAAGAGTCAGTGACGTCGTCGGGGCACGAGACGCAGCCGACACAGCACGCCAGACCACGCGACAGCGCGCGAAGGCGGAGGGGCGAGGCGTGGGCACGAAGCGGACCACGAAGAGCGGCGGGGCATCGAGAGGGTGCGGCAGGGCGTGCAGACGGCGGTGTGGGCGCAGACAGCTAAGTGGGGCACGCAGACGGCGTGGCACGGTGGAAGACGGTCGGGTGGGTCGCAGATGACCCAGCGAGGTGTGCAGATGGTGCGCAGTGGGGCTGAGAGCACGCGACTCGGCGCGAGGACGGTATTGGCTTTTGGTAGAGCCATTTCATCGGGGTACACTATGACGCACTCGATGTAGCTCGGGAATCCCGGCTACACTGAAGACGTCATAATGCACCCCCAAGTAGGTGGCTCCCGGAAATATCCTGACATCTCCCAATCTCTCGGGGATTGTGACAGAGGCAGCTGGTCTTGGTAATATCTTTCACTTTGTTTTATATGGCTAAAGAGCAGTAGTAGGGAAGAGAGATAAGAAACCAAGTACTCAAAGAACTGGAACAACTTCAGCCGAAGTTGTCCTTGGATTGTGAAATGTGAGAACCTGTTCTTTCATGCTTCAAAAAAATCACTAAATTCCTGAATAAATTAGAGAACATGTATCATATACAAACTATATTCCTTGAACAAGTTTGATAGCCATTTGGGCCAATGCTGGCACCAAAATCACATTTCTCTGAAGTCCAGTTGTGTTTGCATGACGCGACTTTCAATTTCTAAGTAACACAGCCATTGAAATGCACTGAAATTTTTACTGTGAGTAGATATAGTACTAGTACATTTGCCTGCAAAATTTCACAATGATAGGAGCAAAATTAAAGCCTATAGAAAATGAATTATAGCACAAGGAAGTGAATGTTGCTGAGATCGTGGGAACTGACTGCCTAAAGTTGTGTTTGGAAAGGTCGCGAGTTGTGAGAGCCACCCCATATTTAGAACTGATTCATAGATGAATCAGAACCGAGGGATTGTTTTTAACATCGGACGACCTCCGACTCTCCTCGGGAGAACAGCATCGGCTTGCCGAGGCTCAGCGACTCCGTCTTGAATCACTTCGACCAGCACCACAGGCCCTTGTCACACCGCTTCCGATATCTCCGCCTGCCACAGTCTCCCCGCTACCTCCCCCGGCAAATACATCGTCGGTCTCATCAGTTCCTCATCTGAAAAATTCTAAATTTTTATAGCAGGGGGGGCAATTATCTAGACTATGTTAGCTATGGAATGAGATGGTCAGCTATGGAGGGTTCCATAGCAGTCATAGCAGCCATAGATAGCCTTGTTATTCCATAGGTCCCATAGTTTCTAGTCAAGTGCTCATAGTACACATAGCATATATATTGAATGGTCTATGCTATGATGTCTATATGAACAACATAGTGATGACTACAATAATTTTCAATCTACAGAGAACAAGCAAAAAAATGCAAAAAAAGCTTATAATCTTATCATAGTAGTACATAAACATCAATATGTAGGTGCAGGACAGGTGCAAGGACGGCGCGAACGGCATGACAGACGCGAGCGGCGCAACGGGCGCGAGGGGGACGACGGAGGCATGAGGGCCCAAAGGGGCATGACAGGCACGACGGCACGAGCGGCGTGACGGGCGCACGACGAGCACAACGGGCACGACGGGCGCGCGAGGGGGACGACGACGGAGCGAGGGCCCAGAGGGGCACGACGAGCGCGACGGCGTGACGAGCGCGCGACGGGCGCGACGGGCGCGCAACGGGCGCGACGGGCGCGCAACGGGGACGACGGGTGCGCGAGGGGGACAACGACGGGGCCAGGGCCCAGAGGGGCGCGACGGGCGCGATGGCGCGAAGGCAGCGAGAGGCGCGACAGCGCAACAGCGGCGAGAGGCGCGACGGCGCGACGGATGCGCGAGGAGTGCGACAGCTGCGCAGCGGCCGAGAGGGGCGTGGAGGTGCCGACGGCACGACGGACGCGACCAGCGTGACGGGCGCGCGACGGCACGAGCGGCATGACGGGCATGATGGGCGTGCGACGGGCACGACGGCGGCGCGAGGGTCGAGTGGGGCAAGGCAGCGACGGGCGTGATGGCACGAGCGACGTGACGGGCACGATGGGCGCGCGACGGGCACGACGGCTGCGCGAGGGCGGCGTGACGGGCGCAACACGGGGGCGACGGGGCGACAGAGGGCGACGGGGCGACAGAGGGCGACGGAGCGACACGGGGGCGAGGGGCGCGACAAGGGGGCGAGACGGGGGGACGAGGGGCGCGAGGGGTGCGAGGGGCGCGAGGGGCGCGAGGGGCGCGAGGGGCGCGACACGGGTGCGGCCGCAAAGGCGGGAGGGGCACGAGAAAGGTGCGAGGGGCGGCACGGGCGTGACGACGCGACAACGACGCGATGACAGGACGACGTGGCGAGGGCGCGAGGGGCGCGAGAAGGGCGCGATGGCGCTACAGCGCGCGGAAATGAGGGCACGACGAGGAGGCAACGAGGGCGGACGCAGAACGAGCGAGATGGGCGCGACGGCGCGAAGAGGGTGAGACGGGCGCGACAGAGCGACAGAGCGACGGCACGAAGGCGCAAAGAAGGCCTGACGGATGGAGGGAAGGGATGGGACAGTGAGAGAGCGAGAGGACAAGTCAAAGCCGCGTCTGCAATCGAGCATCGGAAATTGCCGACTGCTGATACCTGCCATTCGAAAGACGGTGATACTGAGTGCTTTAAATACATTAAAATACAGAGTAAATTATACGCTGTATAAAAGCTCTATACAAATCTCTATACAGCATGCGGGGAAATTCTGATTCTAGCATCGTGTATAAACTACTGATTTGCGCCCGGATTCGTGTAAAGTCTCCAATCTGCCGCGTTCGGACGGCGCGACTTGTGTTGCAAGTGTAGTGCCTGCTTGCACTTCATGCATACAGACATGAATTCGTCTCCTAGCTACATGAAACTTGGCATACATATAGCTACAAACCTACTATACACAATATAATATTTGAATAATTTCTGGATTAATCATCCGGTCTGTATATTCGAATGTGTGCGGGCTCGACTGATTGCTTACGCGCGCTTCGGTCCGTGCGTGGGAAATCCCGATGCAAGCGCGTTAACAACGCGCGTTGCCCTTTCTCCTTCTTTCCCTCGTCCCACACCCCGCTTCCCTCTCTTCTCCTCTCGTCTCTCCTCCTCTCCTTTCCTCTCTTCCCTTCTCCTCTCGTCTCCTCTATCTGCAATGCAATTTCGTAAGTACACCTCCCCTTGCATGCGTTTTCCACTGACAACGAGCCCTTTAGCAGTGCTACATGGCGCACGCCCACCCTCGTCGCACTTGTCTCGCGCCCATTGCGCCTGTCCCGCGCCCCTTGCGCCCGTCTTGCGCGTCCCTCGCGCCTGTCTCGCGTGCCCCTCGTGCCCTTTGTGCCCGTCTCTCGTGCCCACGTCCGTTCCACATCCTCGAGCCCCGCTTCCGTGCGTCCCCACTCCTCACGTCTCCGCCTCCTTGCGCCGCCTGCCACCTTGTGCCTGTGTGCACATGTCTTGGCATCTTGATGTCTGTGTTCGGGCTGCATGATCATGTTGTTTGGCTATGTGCCTTCCATCTTGGTGAGTCTCTTCCTTTCTCAAGTTCTTTCTTCAACTGAGAATTGTGCTTCAGGTCTTTCATTCTTTCTACTACAGTGGTATGTTGCCTTTCTAATCTTTGTTTTACTTGTTACTCAACATAAACTTCTCAGATTACCCTTCACTATTTGGTCTCTTATGCTTGAGACTTGGGGCTTAGGGAGCTGTGGTAGACTAGCTGCTTGTATTGTGGTACAGAAATCAATATCATGCATTTCAATATTCTACTGTTTGGAATTAAGCTCCAAGAAGCATCTGAAATATTCCAGCTAGATGTATCCCATAGTTGCTGGGGTGGTTGTATTGTATGCATAGTTATTGGAATAGTTATACTGTATGCATAGAACATATAGTCTGTGTAGCCTGTTGAACACCTAGAGCAACCATAGTCTAACACATTGTTCCATAGCTACCATAGCAATGTACCCTATTCCATAGCAGCCATAGCAATGTACCTTATTCCATAGCACTCCATAGCACTATCATAGCTGTGGGTGGTAGTTCTATAGCCTATCAACAAATAGACATTGCTATGGTTGTTTATAGGCTAGAGCTTTTATACAGCGTATAATTTACTCTGTATTTTAATGTATTTAAAGCACTCAGTATCACCGTCTTTCGAATGGTAGGTATCAGCAGTCGGCAATTTCCGATGCTCGATTGCAGACGCAGCTTTGACTTGTCCTCTCGCTCTCTCACTGTCTCGTCCCTTCCCTCCATCCGTCAGGCCTTCTTCGCGCCTTCATGCTGTCGCTCTGTCGCTCTGTCGCGCCCGTCTGTCAAGACTGGCCTAGAACCGATGAAACAACCACCCAAGTCACCACCGGTGACAAGGCGAGCGAGATGAGAGTTAGAGAATTGAGCGAGAGTGCCGGCAATGTGCAGAGCGCAGTGCAGCTGGTATTCCAGGTACAGTACGATACAGATGAGATTGACAGTCTAGGGAACTATGGACGAGGGCGCGAGGGTATATACACTGTACGGGAAACACCGGGGAAATCAGGTTATTGTAGATAATCGGTAGTGGGACGGAGGGGCTTCGGGGAGTGGTACAACGAGGTCTAGGTGCTTGGGGAAACATGTGATAAATAGTAACAGATCAGATCAGATAAAGGGAAGAGAGACCAACGACTTCCGAGA